>CABIKL010000829.1:0-18716 GCA_902196195.1 Aptinothrips rufus | reverse complement strand
CCCCGCGGACTGACTCACTGTGCTTCCCGTCCAGACTCGACCAGCCCGGTGCGGCCGCTGTCTCTCGCCGTGTCGTCCTCGCTAGATGTCCGTCTTGTTCCTCTCTGTGTGCCCCGCGGACTGACTCACTGTGCTTCCCGTCCAGACTCGGCCAGCCCGGTGCGGCCGCTGTCTCTCGCCGTGTCGTCGTCCGGCCGCGGCTGGGGGTCGCCGCTGGCCAGGGCGCTGTACGCCTACCTGAGCAGCGGCGAGAACCAGCTCAGCTTCCTGGAGGGCGACATCCTGGCGCTCATGGGCGAGCGCAACAAGGGCTGGCAGTTCGGCGAGAACCTGAGGACGCAGGCGAGCGGCTGGTTCCCGCTCGCCTACACCGAGCTGCTCCTCGACGACGTGTGAGTACATCGGCATCGCGAGTGAGACTCATTCTAGTGACGAGCAGAGCCTGGGGGTTGCATTGACTTTTCAAGAGAACGAAAACGTATAAAAAGTTGCATAAATTATGCGCTTGGCCCGGCCAGAGCCAGAGCTCGGCTGATTGGACTGTGTTGTGTCGCAGGACCGCGTCGCCCGGCACCCGGCGCCAGGACTCCTCGGGAGCCACGCAGAACAGCGAGTGGCGGCCGCCCCCCGGCCCCCCGGCACCCCCCGGTATGGAGCTGCAGCGGGGCCCCCCGAGGCCCCCCGTAGCGCCGCCCCCCGTAGCGCCGCCCCCCCAGCTGCAGTCCCCCCGCGGGCCCCGCGGGCACCCACAGGTAGAGTAGCGCTCCCCTTGCTAGTTCACCCTCCACTCGCAAGAGTTTTCATTCCCTGTTTTATGACCATAATGCTTCATGCTTTCCTTTGAATAAAGTTTAGATTTCGATCGATTTTGATCCTCCTACAATACTGTACGCAATCTAGTTTGCCACGCTGTCAGGAGTGTCCGATCTGGAGAGCTGACCAAACAATGTTTCTCCGACCCGCTCCATACCCTTCCGACAAACCGACGCTTTCCCCTTCTTTCGCCATAAAAACGTCGTGCCTGTCTTGTTCTAACGCTGCCGTGCTCTTCGCCTCGCAGCTGACGGGCCGCGGACTTCCGTCCGGACCGCCCCCGCTCGCCCCCGCCCCGCACACCCCGACTCGGAGTGCTAGCGGGGTGCAGGGCGGGGCGATGAGACACGCCCCCCCGCCAGGCTCGGGGCCCGGCGCGGCGCCCGGCTCGGCGCACTGCACCGCAGTCACCATCGGCGCCTCGCTGCACTCCTCCAACGACAGCGGCTTCAGCAACGAGCCGCCCGCCGCGCCAGAGATCGACTACTCGGACGACGAGCCGCCCAGGTGAGTAAGGAGGCCAGGGAGTGGTGACGGGACGGGATGGGGCTTCAGCAGACCTTGCAAAACAAAACAAAGAGTTGGTAAAGGAGTGCGGCGGGACCAGGCGACTCAATGAGCAGACCGAATTGTATTTTTACTCGGGTTTTGCTGCCAGTATCACTCTAAGGCACTCTCACTTCGGTGCGCTCATTGCAGTCATCACAATCCTCATCTCGAGATTTCAGTGAGTGACTTGTTCTGACGGGGACCCGAAGTAGAAGTGCACGTGAACACTACGTCGGAGGAACGCAAGTTTTATACCATGAGGAGGAACACTTTCTGCTCCGGTGCATCCCGAACTAATAACTGCACGAAGAGCATCACGAGCCATTTTGAGAACTAGATTACTCCTTAACTCTCCTCGGAGGATTTTAAGATGTGAACAACTAACGCCGAATGAGCTTTGCTTGGAGGTGGTGGCCGGTGTCGTAGTCCTCGTCCTGGTGGTGGTATGCTCTCTGTGGTGGTTGGTGCGCCGTGTCCTGAGTGAGTAACTTCCTCCTCTGCCTGTACATGGAGTATGGACTGTACCCACGCGGCCCCTTGCTAACCTTCACCGTCTGTCTCCCAGGGGCGGCGACTCGACCCCCAGAGCCAACGGGTCGCCGGCGGGGTCCCCAGCCAGCGAGGAGCGCGCGCTGTCCAACGTGAAGGGCTGGCTGCTGTACAAGTCGGCGCTGGACCTGTGGGACGACGTGGACGTGCAGCACCATCGCGTCGCCAGCAGCAGGCCGCCGCCCCCGCCACCGCCCCGCGGGCCGCCGCCTCCCAGGCCGTCGGGGGCGGACCAGGACCGCCACTGGGAGCGCCAGGACGGCGTGGTGCGCGGCGTCAACACGCTGCCCAGCAACGCGAAGATGCGTGGCAGGCCGCTCGTGCCGCCCCCGGCGCCGCCGCCCGCGCCGCCTCCTGCCCCCGCCCCCGAGGCGAGTGGGCACGGCCACTCCGTGGTCAAGCGCACCAAGTCCCTGCTCAAGTTCCGGCGGGAGCCCTCTGGCGGTGACGGCTCCGTCCTGGAGGGGATGTCGATGTGGAGGCACCGCTCGCTGGTCGACGTGCGCGACGAGGACGAGGTCCAGGACGAGGACGGACAGCAGGCCCCCAGCAACAGGTCTCCAGGGACTCCGCTCATGAAGATGAAGCTCGTCAAGATCGACATCGGCGAGGAGCAGCCGTCTCCCCCGGAGCTGAGCCGCGGCCGGCAGCAGCGGCGACAGGACACGAACGGCTACCACGGCCACGACCGCGACGACGAGGACGTGGAGTTCGTGTCGGTGGAGGAGCAGACCTACTCGACGCTGACCAAGCACGGCGCGGCCTACTTCCAGAAGCGAGTCCTGGAGCGCACAAAGTCTTCGCGCCGCCCCAGCGGCCCCAGCGGCCCCAGCGGCCCCAGCGGCCCCAGCGCGCCGAGTCACTCCGGGGAGGACGACGAGCCTCCGTACGAGGACGCGAGCGAGGCGCGACAGGCGCTGGCGGCCGCCCCCGGGTTCACCGCCATCACCGCCATCACCGCCATCACCGACAAGAAGCGCGAGGCGGCTCGGCGCGCGGCGGCCAAGGCGGTGCGGGCCGCCGCTCTGCGCCGCCAGTTCGGCAGCGGGGACCGCCTGCTCACCCTGCCCTCGCGCACCCGCCTCGCCAAGTCCATGTCGCAGGAGCTGCCCTCCTCGGGCACAGCGGAGCGCAGCGAGCCCACGGGCATCTTCCAGTACGGCAAGACACTGCAGAGCAGGCTGCGGGCTCCGGACAGGGGCTCCCGCTTCGACCGCCTCTCCATCACCACCGGCAACCTGTGTGGGCCCTGGTACGACATGTGGGGCGTGGACGCGTCTGTGGCGCAGAGGAATGGCTGAGGACAGCAACAAGTAGTGAGTGGCCATGAGAAGTAACTCTGAAACCAGGGAAGTCCCTCGAGTTGCACTGATGCAGACGTTATCAGAGCGCAGCTAAAGGAGTTCTCCGCTATGCTGAAATATTCCTATTCATGCTCAAAAAAAAACTGTAGTATGTACTTGAGAAGTAACTGCTCCCTCAAAGCAAGTTATTCTGTCATTATATTAACCTAAGGTGCTAGAGTTTTCTTTCCTCATTTTGAAGCATGATGTTGTTAATTATGTTTAAGTAACTGTTGAGTTAACTGTATCTTTAGAAGGAATCAAGCAGTCTCTTTCCTTGTCATAAACAATGTGATGGGTAGTTTTCCTCTGTTCCCTATTCTGTTCTCTTTAAGCCTTTAATTTACATTCTCTTACCGTACTGTAACTTCTGAATGATTGACACTATGGTAATGCAATAATACTTCCAAAGGCAGGCTGATTTTCACAGAGTTTATGATTTGACTTTTTATTAATGTGAAAAAATAGCACTTGACAAGGATTTGATAATGATTGGATTCAGCCGGCGAATATTTGACATCGAAATTGGAACTTGCACTTACTCGGAATCCATTTTAATGTTCATTTTCTCATTTTTGTTATTCACGACGCAGTAGCCATATATTGAATGATCGAATATTTATTGCTGTATCTGATTATATTCTATCTATGAAAGTCACCTTGTGCCTCCGAGCGTACGACTGCAGCTGAAGGATTATGGGAAAACAATATTTATTTCTGTATGCGAAAGAAAAATAAAAATAAATAGTGTCTTAAAACAATTTTTCTGATCATTTTGTCCCAATGCCACCCTCTGTTCACTAATTAGTGCAAGCTGCGACGGCGCCAATGACGACTGGTCAAAATGGCGGACTAGCCGGGCCAGCCATCGCGCTTCTTTCCCCCAAACTCTTGAATCACAGAATGCAAAATCGCGCCTCGCGAAAACAAAAACGTGCTATATCTCCGAAACGGTTAGGAATTCGAAAAAACGGTTAAAATTTTCGGCCCAAAATAATTTGGGCACTACTATCCAATTCTACATACGACTAGCAACTTTTTATTTTCAAATTTTGAAAATTTGCCAAATGTTAATTCACACCGTTGGTGCAAATATCTGCGGCCAATTTTCAAAAACATGCTATAACCACAACACATATGACAAACTCATAAAGTGCTTCTTTCTTCTATCTGATTGCAGGGCTAACATCTTTTCTACTGTGAAGCTTCGCAAGACCAAGACTAATGACCGCTCTGCACCTGCACTTGTCATATAGTGGCAAATGTACTATAGGATTGGAATTGAGAGAATTATAATTCAAGATCAATGTGCATGAAATAGAATGATGCGAAATAGTTACGCAAAGCCTTAATTGTGAAGTTTGTTTTTCAGATGATTGGGTTTATTGTTACAGCGGTTTTTGATAAGACTGCTAACTGTTGATATTATGGAATCCCCTGTAATTCTATTTTAATTGTTTTCTGAGCTACTTTTGAAGTCTGCTCTTCCCCAAAGCCTCGGCTTGGGTAGTGTTGCAAAATCTGTTTGAAGCACTTGCAAGATGAATTGATGAATGAATAAAGTTCGGTGTACCACGCCTGTTGTGACTTAATCACAATAATAGCTGAACAGGACGTATGTCTGCGGCCTTAGCACTGTGCTCTTTCAGTCATCAATGAAAAGGAGCACCATAGAAAAAAGACATTGAAATAACATTGCAATATATTTAATAAATGAAACAATCTTTTTCAAATTTCTTTTAAAAGTTACCAACATCACAGAATGGAAAAATAATCGATTAATACATAAACCATGGCCCTGAGGACTTCACACCTAAGTCAAACCAGGGCCACATTAGTGCTGTGCATTGTCAAGAAAACAAAGTTGCTTAGCAAGTTATGTATGCCTTTGATACATAACTCTTTTGTAAAGCTCAATTTTCTAAAGAAGAAAAAAGTTAAAAGAGAAATAAAGAGAATTTGTACACCACCATTTTTTGAGACTCTTGTGAATAAAGTCTGTTCACAGTTGAAAATAATTTAAACAAGGATGGAGTACATTCCGAATAGGATGTTCTAACTTCATCGAAGTAGTGAGAAAATAACTCAACAACCATGACTGAGTAAGTTATTTCTGGTTCCATTGGCAAAGGCACGATAACGACACAATTTGGATTCACAGTCTTCTTAATATTAATTAGATTAAACCACATTCAATTTGGAGCCCATGCCATAATATATCTGAAAGTTCAACTAAATATAGAAGAAAACCATAAAAATTAACAAACCTTTGATTTCAAAGCAAAGTAATGAGTATGGTGCTTCTGTATAGGACTAAGAGCTAAAGGAAGCTATTACATTCTTCATAGACAATAATACGAGGCTCAACAAGCTTTTCATGAAGTGTCACTTGTTATTATACTGTAACAACAGATACAACATATTTGATAAATAAAGTATTATAAAAAATGCAGCACACAATAATATGCACACTTACTAACGCTCCACAATCACAGTTCAATGTTGAAAAATATCTTCCTAAACACTCATAAGCTACGCTTTCATAGCACTTTGTAATGACTAGTGCACAAATGGAATGAATAATAACAGAATTGCATGCATACAAATCAAGTCTTCAAAATAAATAGCAAATGCTAACAGGTCTTATGTAGTATATTGTCTCATTCACATTAGATGTGGTATTTGAGTCTTGCTCAAAAAGAAAACAAACAAATACCTTTCTTCATTCTAGTATCATCAGGACCATGCTATCATTACTCCTTTGTTACATGCAACATTTCAAAGCCACAACAGATAAAAAAATTAAGTCACCCTGTCAGTCGGCTTTATACTCTCTCTCAACTCAATTTAGGACCTTAATTACATCTACTCCAATCACACAGTCTGGCTATAACACATAGGACAACTACCATACAAAAAGCAATACTAACTGATTACATTTCTCTTTCCTTCCTCTTCTAAGTGACATTTCTCTGAAGACTAAAGAAGTTTAACATGAAACGTAAAGCATCACTCCATATTTTTTAATGAGGGACTTCCTATTTTTTCAAAAGAAATTTAATACACTGTGGGTACAAGTAAAGTACAAAAATATATGAGGTAATTTTTCCTAATTATGGGTTTCAGTCATCTTGTTACTTGGTTTAGGACACCATTTGCTTGGCTTTACAAAAGCACCTCAATTACTGTACAGCAATAAACTTGTACCTTGATCAACACGACTGAGGCAAAAGGCTAGTCTGCAAGTTTCGAGCAAGTTTACACATTTGCAGGAGTTTCAGGACTTTCACTGCAGCACATGATACACTTGATAACTTTTTTGAAAATTACTTGCAGAACCTTTGCTATATTCAGGTTTATAAACAAGACTAAATAAGGACATGTAAATTATATTTCTAAATTAATTTTGATGAGTGTGAACTGCTAGAGACCAAGAAAGAACACTTTTCCTTCATGGAGAATTCTAGGTATCATCTTGAAGCGCCATTAAAGGATCATCAAATACAGGTTCTTTCTTCAATATTGAAGATGCCAGTGGCTGAGGAGCAGTATTTGAAGAATTCTTGGACTCTGCACAAACAAAAAGAAGGAAAATTATACAAGCTTTTTCTCACAAGATTTTGAACACAGATTTTGGAACATAACTAAAAATATCGCAGAATGTCAGAATGTCTCAGTCAGTAATTATGCTCATACTCACGATGCTGTTCAGGTCCTTTTCTTGATGTAGTAACTGGAGATCCAAATAAGTCATTATCATCGTCATCAAACAGGGAAGATTTTGGCGTTGGTGGTATCTCCTTGACTTTTTTTCTTGAAAGTTGAGAAGATTTAGAAAAAAGGTCATCATTGTCATCATCAATATCAACACTAAACAGCCCATTTTTTGGAATTGAAGAAGATGCCTTTGGCTTCTTTATGCCAATAGACGGTTTTGCTGATGATTCATGGGAAGAATGCAATGGAGCTAACACTTTTTGTGAAGCAACAGAACTGCTCATTTTCGAAGAGAGTGGCTCTGAGGAAATTGATTTAGATCCTGAGAGAAAAAGATCATCATCTTCATCATCATCTGAAAAACGCCAAATTTTGGCATCCTCACTTTTTGCATGAGTAACACTTCCAGTTTTCTTCCCTGGGAGCAGTTTGTTTGCTGGGGGAAACAAATCATTGTCTTCAACATCTTCAAAAGCACCAAGATGTGTTTTTGACAAAGATTTGTCATCTTTGGAGGGAAGGATTGGAGTCTGTGAAAACAGAGGGCGATTGGACACTAGTTTAGATTCAGGCTTCTTCTTAACAAATGGAAACATAGAGTTATGACCGTCAGTGTCTCCTATAACATCTGAATCAAACAACTGGTCCTCATCATTCTTTGAACATTGATCAGCTTTGTTTAAAGGATCAATATTAGACATATCAGGGAGTATATTCCTTCCTGAAAATTTGGATTTTCCGTCATTCTGTGGTGTAGAAATCTTCAAAGTTCCAGAGGCAGTTTCTGTGGGTATCTTTATCGGGTTTGCATCTTCTGACATAGATGATGACCCTGTTGATAAACCCTCAAATATATTAGGATTTAATAACTCAGATGATGGAGAATTATAGATTTCAGGAGAAGTCACTTGACTCTCAATGCATTTTTCTGTTTCCTGAGAGCTTTCAGTCTTGGAGCTGGATTTCAGTTGCGGTTTGGTTTTTTCTACAGCTGATAAGTCAACTTGGGCAATTGTACCTTCAGCAGCTAACAGTTCAGAGGAAAGAGCACCATATGTTGGAGGAACTGAGAGCTCACCAGAGGACTCATCTGAATCCTCCAAAGGAAGGAAGAGAGATTGGTTCTTTTGAGTATTAGAGACACTCTCTTGCTCTTTCTGTTGATCAGCAGAATTCTTTTCGTGACTGTCAAGAAAAATCTGTTTTGTACGTTCAACAGAAGTTAAAGGAGACAGAATGGGGGCATCCATAAAAATGTTGGCAGCTCGCACATTATGCTGTCCATATTCTGGGGGCAGATCTTGCGGAACTCCAAACAGGTCATCCTCGTCTGTTGATGGTGAAAGCACACTATTACTGGAGATAACACTGATGCTTACAGGATTGACAGGATCTGCTGGTGAGAACATGTCTGGTGAAAGAGGACTTTCTTTATCAGATTGATCATAATTCTGACTAGCTCTAGCAGCTTCCCTTCGAGCTTTGCTGCTTGGTGGACGTCGCTTTACTCCTAACTTAGCTCGAGCCTGAAAACAGAGAATGAAGAAAATTGTCAAGAGATGATAAATAAGAGGAAATAAGTAGTGGAAATTGACCGTAACGTTAGATCAATGCAAATTCAAATGAAGTGAAAATAAGAATTTTAGAATTTACAGTTGTTTTTTAATACTGACAAAGATCCACAGTTCATTCTTAATGTCAGTAAATGAATAAATGAGTTACTAAATACCAACAGAACTGAAAATGTACCCACCTTATTTGCTGATGGAAGGGTTGCAAAGTTTGAAGCTGCTTCATCAAACCCAACTGACTGCTCATGACTATGACTTTTTAACTGTCCTTGATTTCCTAATGAAGATAAAGGTCCAGAGGTATCTTCTTTTGGTGGCGTTCTCCTTGGAGGTCTTCCTCCTGGGAGTAAAGCCTTGGGATCTATCTTTATGTTTGATAGACCAGCTGTCCCTGGAAAAGAAAGAGGAAATACAATAAGAATAAAAAGCAATCTTTCAGTTAAAATTTTAAATTTCACACAAAGAAATTTGAAAACATTAAATTTAAAGATTAATTCATACCTATCAGTGAATATTTGAAATTTGAAACACTGGCGGAGGAGCCATCTAATTCAGATGCATGTGATTTTTCATTCTTTGTGTCAGTATTTTCTGCATGCAGTTCATGGGCATCTGATTTTGTGAGGTTTATTTTGGAGTCATGAGGCTTTGATGCAACAGTGGGTTTCGTTGGTACCTTTGGTGGAAGAACACCAATTTTTCCCACCTTCAATGTAGATGAACCAAACAAGTCGTCGTCATCATCATCACTTCCATCTAAGAAACCCAGTGCAGGATCAGTTTCTTTTCTGATGTCCAAAGTTTTTGGTGGTTGTGGTTTTATTGGTTTAGGCTGAATATCTGGTTTTGGTCCATAATTTATTTGAGGATTTGGAGCACTGACTGAATTTGACTCAACATGGTCTTCCGCACTGTATGACTTCTGTTCTGAAATAACTCCACTATCACTATTTTCTGTATGTAGTTCATGGGCATCTGATTTTGGGAGGTTAACTTTGGAGTCATGAGGCTTTGAAGCAACGATGGGTTTCGTAGGTAGATTTGGTGGAGGTACATCAATTTTTTCCACCCTCAATGTAGATGAACCAAACAAGTCATCCTCTTCATCATCACTTCCATCTAAGAAACCCAGTGCAGGGTCAGTTTCTTTTCTGATGTCCAAAGTTTTTGGTGGTTGTGGTTTTATTGGTTTAGGCTGAATATCTGGTTTTGGTCCATAATTCATGTGAGAATTTGGAGCACTGACTGAATTTGACTCATGGCTGTCTTTCACAGGGCTCAACTTCTGCTCTGAGATAAGTCCATTATCGCTACTTTTTGACTCTGGCACAGTGTTCAGTGGAGCCTCATTCACCACAATTCGCGATGGCTTTAATGATCTCGGCTGAGCAACTTCAGTCTTAGGTTGAATAGCTTCTTGAGAAGTAGGCTGTGGTGAGAACAGATCATCCACATCATTCTTAACTTCAGTTGAAACTTGCATTTTGTGCTTCTGTAAAGGTGCAGGTTTTGTAATTTTACTGAAAAGGTCATCCTCCTCATCATCATTGTCTGCAAATAGGTCATCTTGGAATATACCTTTAGCAGAGTTAGATACTACAGCATTAACACAAGGGTCAGAGTTATCATCTCCAGAACTTGTGTTGTTCATGTTCTGTACTGTTGAACCTTTGTATTTCGGTGCCTGGATAATGTTTGATGATGGTGCAACCACAGGATCATGTTGAGCAGCTGCTTTCGTTGATCCACCAAATATGTCAATGTCCGGATCATTCCTATTATTACCAAAGAGAGCGTCATCATCATCAAATAGGCCTTTTTTGGAAAGGGGCTTTTTTTCAATTACAGAAGCAGATGCCGCTAATAAATCAGAAGAAGCTTGAGAGCGCCTTGAACCAGCTGAACTGGCAGATGAAAACAGTAATTCATCTTCGCCAGAATCTGAATCGTCAAACAACGAGACTGGTTTCTTAACTTTCACTTCTGTTTTCAGGGGAGGTGGTACAGTACTAAATACATCATATCTTGCTTGATCCGAACTTGAAAATCCTTTATCCAAACTAACTTTAGAAGAATTGGAGTTGGCTGCAGCCACGGCTGGTAAAGATGACAGCTTAGGCAATCCTTGCTGAGAAAGCTTTCCATTTTCATTTGTAATTGTTGTTTTTTCAGGTTTAGCATTTTCTGCTTTAGATGGACTCTTTGGGAGCACAGATGCTTCCTTTGTACTTTTACGTCCAAATGTAGAACCCACAGCAAAGAGGTCATCTTCTTCATCATTCATGTCAGCAAAAAGACTTCCTGAGACTTCTTGTGGTTTCTGTGATACCAACTTAGATGTCTTGTTTGAAAATAAATCATCACCATCGCTGTCTCCGTTATTGCTGTATGCATTTGGTGTACTAGAAACCGGCCGGGTCATCATATTCCTTGATTGGTGATCATCATCATTCGATAACCTGAAGGACAGGAAAAGAAGAGATGAGAGTGCTTTTTGTGATGGGGGATTACTGCTTGAACCTTAATAATAATAATAATTACATTACAAAAGGATGAGAAAACAAAAAAACACATTCTGACAACAAATTTGATTGTTACCTGTGCTCAAAACTACCAATGCTGTTGCTTGACATACTGCTCACATTTTCACTCTTATTAAAAGGCTGGTCACTAACTGACGGTGGTTGTGCGGATTGAGTCAAAACATTAGTGCTTCTTTCCTGAGGATCACGAGCAGATGAATCCGATTCTGATGAGGAGTGGTGCCTAAGAGGTAACTTTGCTTTTAATCCAGCTAAAACAGCTGATTGCCCAAACATCGGCACTCCACCAGCTGGTTTCTGAAAACAAAACTTGCATTAGGACATTTTGCACAATAGCCAACACATACTCTTCTCACGAAAATTGTACAAAAAGAATGAAAATTTAGTCTCAAAATACAATTTTCTTGCAGATTGAAATGTTCTAATTACTTTTTCTTGGGATGATGGTTCATTTTCTTTCACAGTACTGTTTGACACAAGCTGCTCATTTTTCTCAAAGCCTCCTCCAGAAACAGAATGCATGCTTGATATAGCTGAGTTCCCAGAACAACAAAAGAATGAAACAGTTAAAAAAGTTGACAAGATAACGACACAGGAAATAATTGAGGCTGTATGCTATAAAATTACTTTTGGTTCCTGAAGCGTCATCAAACAGTCCAGTCTGAGTCTCTCTTTCTGGAGTGCTTGTAGTCACAACGGGTCTAGACCCGGCAACAGGCAGTATTTGTGTATTTGAAATACCAGAACTGTAAAATAAAGACCCCATTGAATAAAATTAGAAGAAGTGGCATTGGAAATACATAATAAACAAACAAATAATTGTTGAGACTGTTTCCAAACTGTCCAAACCTTTTGGAAGAAGCTTCCACATTTCTCTGAATTGCAGTAGGAGCATTGCTGGCTTTCTTCCCCACAGTAGAAAACAAATCATCTTCATCATCCGACATGTTTCGAGAAAATATATCACCACCGCCACCTACTTGGCTTTTATCTTTTTCTTTAATATGCTCAGTTTTACTAATAATCGAAGTGGTGCTCTTATCTGTGAACAAAATAAATCATGTAATGCAACTCTCAGATAGATCTGTGAAGATATGAAGTTAGTTAGTAGAAGAATTCACACATGAAACTGCTGACCTACGGTAACTAATGAACATAATATCATTTTTAAAAAAAACAACTTTTTTCTTTTTTAAATTATAGAATTATAAAATTAGAAAACGAAGGAAAATTGAGGGAAAATTACAGAGGACCAAATATTTTTTACCATGAATATTGTTAAATTAAAAAATAAAGCTCTTACATATATCTTGTGCTTCAGATCCCCAAAGAGATTTGTTGGTGTCCTCAAGATCATCAAAAAGTTTTGGCCGGCTTGAGAAAAAGCCGGAACCTTTTGCAAAAAGAGCATCATCTTCATCTTCTGACAGTGGTCCACCGAACAAGTCACCTTCAATATTTTAAACAAAATGTTAAAGTCAGAAAAATTAATGGAACAAAGATTTTTCCACTCAGATTAAAAGTTACCTGAAGCACTTTTCTTTTCGTTTATTTTTTCCTCAACTGCAGAATTTGAACTGGTAGGTGGAGGAGCTATTTTGCCTAATTTTGCAGCAAGTTGAGCAGCAAATGAATTATCCTGAGCTATTTGGGTAGACGAACTGGCTGGCTTCTGCAATAAAGATTATCACATGGGTACATGTATTGTTAGATAAAGGACTTTATGAGACATATTTATACAACAATCTTTACCTCCAAAGCTGTCTCATCATCGAAACCTAAATCTTGAGAAGAATCGGTGGGTTTGGTCTTTTTAGAATGTTTTCCGGATTTTTCAGGGAATATTGAACTGTCTGATGCAGAGCTTCGTGATGAGTACATATCCTATAATGAAAATGAAAAAAAACTGTATTCATCATCTTTACCATGGAATTAAATATTCTACGAAAACTTGGTGAGTATATCCATCATTTACCCTGCTCCTTTTATTTGCTCCAATATTCATAAATTCTACATCCGATTCACTTGAAACATCCATGTCTTCATCTGCATTTCTTTTCAAGAGCTGTTCTTCACCATCACTTGGAGAATCGCCCAGACCAATATGATCATCCGACATAAATGCTTCAGATCCAATAAGATGTGGCAAAGGGCGATGCATATATGGATTATGAGGTTCCAAAAGAAGAGTTTTGGTGCTGAAGATAAAATTAAACACAAACATCAGATGGATTAGAGTTATCTTAACTGTTAGCTAGTTTTTGTAACCCATTTCTAAAGCTTGCATTGAGACTGGCCACATCTAATAGTAGAGAGCTCGATTATCATAATATGGACAGTTTCCTTTACACATAGTAAGTTGCTTGCAAAAATGACAGGACAAAAAGGAAATACCATGTGTTATTTGCTTTGAAAAAGAGGTAAGCCTAGAGAACATACCAATGTTTCTCATCTTCTGATTCCATTTCTGAATCACTAGCCTGTATTTCTACTGGTTCAAACATGGTATCCAAGACCGCCACACTCATAGACAAGGCTTCACGTACTTTCTTTAACATAGATGCCTCAGTTTCTTCTTTTGACTGAAAAAAAAGCATTGCAAAGAAAGTCTTACAAATAACACAATGAGTCATCATTCCTCATTCAGAAATTTAAACTATTTTTATAACGATTATCAAACAGCATGATGATCTACTAGTTATGTAAAGATATAGACATTCGGACACATATGACAAATATGTTACATGGTGTTGATGTGTCCGAGCTCTATTAAAACTGTTAGGCTGTAAGAGAAGAAAGGGTGTTCATAGAAAAGTACCTTTTTATCTGGAATAGGCACATCCTGGGGAGATTCCTTCTCATCGTCATCATAAACACGGTTTTCCACAAACTGGGTGTTTGCGAGACATAAAAATTTATTATTGGTAGTGCTGATTTCTGAGGCAGCAGTGTTGATTTCCTCGACAAGAGAATCCAATGCCTTCTCCGTAGCATGAGTATGAGAAAGGACGGTCTATAATAATTTAAAAAAAAAACAAAAAAAAGCAACGTAATAACACAGAAAACATAAAACGAGAAAATATCTGTTGTCAAAAGTACTATTTTACCTGAGAAAATTTCTGAAGATGTTTTAATAAACCCGAGTCTCCAGCGAGATTCCATGAGTGAGCATTCTGTCGCATTTCATCTGTTGTCCATGGCCTTTCCCAATCCTTTTCTCTTGAATGTGAGTTGGTATCAGTTCCATTTTCATTCATTGTCTCAATAATTTGCTAAAGGAAATTAAAAAATTAAATTCAATGGCAGATAACACATAATAACAGTTCATAAACTTTAATCACACATAACAGGTAGGCGCAGATACGCCTTCGACAGGTCATTGCCTCAAATCTGACTCATAACATTATCCCTAACAATTTCCGGTTTCATGCAAAAGAGCAGTCCCAGATTCTATTTGAAATAAATCAAGGTAATTTAGCATAAAAACAAACAGAACACAAACCTTAACTCATTCACTCAGTTAATCCACCCGATCGACACACATATGTATTGAAACAAGACAGTCAATCTGAAATCAAAACAAAAATGGCACTCCATCAAAAAAAAAAGTCAAATAGAGTACTGATGTAAGAAGCAATCAAAAGTAAATAACATCCACATATTATATAATAGAGATACATACTCATTAGAGATACAGGGGACCTAAAGCATAGATTATTGCCTCAACGACGTATCACAGACACAAAAATTGCATGTGTAAGGGCTACAGAATTCCAGAAGTACGCCAGTTTTCATACTACTCTTGCATTTGATAAAATGTTATCACACAGAATCAGAGTATAACCAATTGAGTGGTAATTGATGTTGTGACAGTAAAATTTCAAGAAATATGGTAAATTTCAAGGCCTGAAGTTTCGAATGATCAAATTGTCATAGTCTGCTGTATACGTGATTCTTTTGTCGACTGGTGTAAGCATGGGGCATGGGTTGTCGATTCACAGTTCTCCAAGTTCCCTTTAATCGATTGCTGAACCTTCCTAATCAGACCTAGACGTGTTCGTTTTGACACGAATTGGCCTAGATTTTGTTGTTTAGATTAAACCAACTGTTATAATCAATTGCCACCATGGGGAACGTTCAAGCAGCGAGTGCACCGCCTCCCCCTTCCATGCCGCCGCCTCCACCTCCCACACCAACCCCAGAGAAGTCGGAAAATACTGCATTTCAACCACCGACACCCGTTTTACCAGAATTGTCAAATGGAAAAAATCCTGGCACTATGGAAGACTTGCATAAACAATGCAAAGGTCAGTATGCTCGTGTTCGTTTCCTCACTTTCTGCTACATCTGAGGTTAGGTGAATCTGAAGATAATTGATTACCTCAGAAATCTCTCCTCACATGTCTTGTCATTTGTATAATTTGAAACGGATAAATACAGCCTAATCTGTTAATACACTTCAGATTTTTGTCAAAATTCTTGTTTTGGTATGATCGAGGCTATGAATTGCTCTTTGACTCTTAAGCATTTGATTCATGGTGATGATATTTTCGACATCACCTTTTTAATGCTGACCTATTAGCTTCCCGTTGTGAGGGATATGTTGACCATGGACTCTCATCGATAAATAATTGATGTCAATGCTTTTTGTTACAGATGTCTTTCCCACTAACTTTGAAGGAGCCAAGTTTATGCTGACAAAAGGACTCAGTAACCATTTTCAAGTCTCGCATACTATAAACCTCAGCTCCGAAACACCCTCAGGGTATCGTTTTGGTGCAACCTATGTTGGTACAAAACAGTTCTCTTCAACAGAAGCTTTTCCAGTTTTGTTGGGTGATATTGACCCAAGTGGAGACTTAAATGCAAATATTATTCATCAGTTTACACCAAGATTTAAAGCTAAAGTTGCAACTCAGGTGAGGATTGGATATTTTCTTGATATTTCTGTTTTTATGCAAACTGATCGTATTCTGCATTAATATTTTGTTTCTTTCAAAAGGTCAAGAAAAATAAATTTAATGCTGTCCAATTGACAGGTGACTATAAAGGTTCTGATTTCACTTTCACTGGAACAGCCGCCAATCCAGATGTCATTAATGAATCAGGTAAAGTTTTGTTTTGTTGCTATTGATCAAAAGACATATTTTTCACATTTGTTTTACATATGAACACACTTTGCGTTTTTTACTTATTTTCCTGATTTAAATATTCCATCATTTCTAGGTGTTTTTGTTGGGCATTACCTACAGTCAGTTTCCAAGAACGCAGATTTAGGTGCTGAGTTGGCTTATCAATATGGTCCGCAAGTTCCTGGAGGAGAAATTGCAGTTTTGTCTCTGGCTGGGAGATATACTGGTAATTTGATTCATAAATACATTTTTAATCATTTCAAATCATATATTTTGTCCTCTTGCTCTTCTTCAGTATACAACTTATCTGTGTGCTGTTTCGGTTGAGACATTGAGTGAAAGAGTAATAAATTAATCTGTCTCTTTTAAGGTAAAGACTATATTGTCAGTGGAACAGCTGGAACATCTGCTTTGCATTTATGCTACTATCAGAAGGCAAGTGACCAACTATCTCTCGGCGTGGAATTTGATACAAATTTCCGTATGATGGAATCTGTTGCATCCATTGGGTATCAGATAGACTTGCCAAAAGCAGACTTAGTTTTCAAAGGTAAGCAATAATTCACTTTTTTTTTCTTTCTTTTTTTGCAGATAATCATCACACTTCTAGGTTCTTTTATGTTTTGTTTTGTTTTAATTTCAGGTATGGTGGATTCCAACTGGGCAGTTGGTGGTGTATTAGAGAAAAAGCTCATGCCATTGCCCTTCTCATTTGCTCTAAGTGGAATGCTTAACCATAATAACAGTAATTTTAGGTTGGGATGTGGACTTATAATTGGATAAATTCAGTAACTCAAGTTAGAGGACTGTCATTTCATATGAAATCAGTGGTAATTGTGCTCTATTCTCAGGCTCATTGTTGTCATTCACATAAAGTAGACCTATGCAGATGCATGTGTTCTGGAATATCTGAGCTCGTGTAAAGTTGCTTCACCCTAAATGCTTCTGTGGGTTAAGACTTTGTATGCCTGAAGCCTATTGTAGCACTGTGCATTTACAAACCCATTCCCCATGCCATGTCGACCTTGTCCCTATTTTTTTTTTTTGTGTGTGTGTAGTGTGGTTATGTAGGACAACTAGAACTTAATGAAGGAAAGTGTGAAATCCATCCTAATGCATTTTCAAATGAACTCTAACTGTTATTCAGACTTCTCTGCTGTTTCTGCAGGGCATTGCCCTGTAAATCTTTTTGTCTGTTAACAAATAAAAACATAATGAATTCTTAAATTGAACATTTTCATTCTGAAAGGAATGTAAATTTAGAGCCCTATGGTCCTTGAAATATGCTATTTAAGCGTAAAGAAGAGTAAAAGTTAATTCATGGGATAAACAAAACTGACACGGCTGTTTTATCAAAATCTGGAAAAATGTTGAAATTACTTGGACCTCATATTTCCTCAGAAAAGAAGAGCTAAATATTAACATTATTTGCATTACTGTCCCTCTTAACTTCAGGTGCAAACAAGGAAAATAAATGAACATATGGTTTTAAAAAACAAACGAAATAAGGAACAGGTTATAAAGAGTAACAATTTTATTTTAGTATGATAGGCCACTGCTTCAGATACAAGCAAAGTTTCAAAAGTTCATGGACATGAGCATCAAGTTTATAGCTGCTGGAGCTCTCTGAAACACTTACACAGCAGGGTTTAAAGAAGAAAGATGCAATTTGAGAATATGTTCTCTAACAAATCCAACAACTTTCTTTGGGTGAGTATTCTTTCATTTAGAAATAGGAAACCTATGAATCACACACGCAGTATCACAATGAGCAAGACACCAAAAATAAAGAACGTGGTGTGCTGAGATAATTGAACGGAACAGAACAATCCTAACCTCCAGACCATGCATAAATACGCATCACAAAATAACATTAACAATACAGAACTGATAAATAACAAAATATTGTTGTCTTAAGATCTAGATTTGCTCATTATTACGTAGCCTTAATGAACTCCTAATTCTTTTCATGTGGACAAATCATGAAGTTTGATATTGAAGTAATACCTTACTTACAACTTCATGTTAGTTAGAAATAGATATTAGCTTATTTGGCAGCCTCTCTTCTCCGGCTTCATGCATACCTTTAATGCGTACCTTGCAACAGACAAAATGCTAGGCAACAAGTAAAGATAAAAAAGTTGAAACAATTTTGAAGAAGTTCACTTATGTTGAATAAGGGTGTTCAGACTAAAATTCACTCCTTAACATTATTCATTTATGATGTGACATTAAAAGACAGTGGTGACCTACCATTTATACCTCAGCACACACTATCACATGAAACAGGTCCCCACCCAATACAACACAACCTATAAGAGATTTAAAACAGGCGAACAAATAAAATCTCAGCAGATATGGGCATTGGACCAATTTCTGTTTCAGAAAATATCAAAGTTTGGTCTAAGCATAGGAAGGTTCACTAAAATGTCAACTCACTGTTAGCTGACCCAACAATCATAAATGCATACAAAAACATATGCGTACTTTTATATGAGA
>CABIKL010000828.1:0-18724 GCA_902196195.1 Aptinothrips rufus | reverse complement strand
CCCTCTCGCTCTCCGCCAGCCAGCCACCAGCCAGCGCGCGGTTTCGCTTTTGTGAGAACTCCGGCTGTTGATCTTTCCCACACGACGCGTCGTCGTCGTCGGGACTGGACGGTGCGGGGGTGCGGGGGCCCGTGCCCAGGGGGCCCCGTACGAGAAGGAGCGCAGCGGTAGCAGCAGTAGCAGCGGTCACCGCCCGACTGTAGGGCGGGGCGGAGCGGGGCGGGCGGTAGCTCGGCGACCTGACTAACGGAGGGGCGTGCAGGGAATGCCCACCTCCCCCACGTGACAGCAATCAGGAAACACACGGACACCGAGGGAGGGGGGGGGGGGGGGTGTCGTCAGTGGCTGCCTGATGAGGAGTGGCGGCTTGCCTTCTACCGCGAGGATTACAGCACTGCGAGGTGACAGAAATATCAGGCCGTATCAGGCTTCCCCGCAGTGCTCGGGCATATATGTCGTAGGCCTATAGGGCATTACATGAAGCGATGAGGTATTGCTGTCCGGTATGAGAAATTTCCCAGTTGATATTTCTGTTGTGCTGCACCGAGTGAGTGGCTGGGGAAGAGCACTATCATCGTTAAAATAATGAGACCAGTATGCTACTGTGCTCTGGGGTAGATAGAAATATCTACATACTGTACCTAGATAACTTTCTTCGTTATCTATTATCCTGTCAAGTCACTTTTCGCGCACCGGATTATTATCTCCCCGACGTTCCGACCTAATTTCTTAGTTAAAACGCCGAATCTACGAAACATTTCACACTGGGTGGTTCCGCGGTGACCCACTGACACTCCCTCACGCATCGGTTTAAGACCAGAAGGGTTAAGTTAGGAAAGGTCTATAGACATAGGACGTGGAGACAGGAGGACAGTCCTCGGAAGGGAGCAGGGATAGCTGCAGCAGGAGCTGACCACACCGCACCCAAAACAACCGACTCTTCACTCCGACATGGCTGTCGAAACAGGACAAATGAAGTGCCCTACTCACGGGGGCTTCACTCCTGTCAATGATATGGCGCCAGAACAGCAGGAGTCGGAGTCGTTGACAAACGCCGCGACGAGATTTAGCCCGGCGTGCCGCAGCCCTTTTTGTGGAGCCGGTGTGTTGGAGCGCGACGCGTGGGAGGAGGGCGCATAAATAGCGGCCGCGGCGCTGCAGCCCGCCAGTGTGCCCAGAGCCCACGGCCTGGTCCCTGCTGCCCGCGCCATGCCGGGTCAGGGACAGGGTCCATGGGGCCACTCCAGGGCCTCCTTCAGGAGCCCCCCCGGGCCCAGGGGGCTGGCCGGGCTGGCCGGCCCGGCCCTCGTGCTGCTGATGGCTCTCGGCGTCCGCGCGCGCGTCGCAGTCTCCCCGCTGAAGGTCGACGGCTCGGTGGACTCGCTGGCGTGGGGCGGCACGCTCGCCAACTCGCTCGGCGGCACGCTCGGCGGCACGCTCGGCGGCACGCTCGGCGGCACGCCCGGCGGCACGCCCGGCGGCACGCTCGGCGGCACGCTCGGCGGCACGCTCGGCGGCACGCCCGCCAACAGGAGCCTGCTGGGCAACGAGACGCTGCTGACGGAGAGCACCAACCAGACGGCGCAGGTAAGGACAAGTACCATCAACACCAAAACAATAACATTTTAAAAAGAAATACCTGCTTTGGGGAGCCCTTCCCCTAGAAAAATAGGGGAGAAGTAACACCAGTTTCGAAATTTTGGGGGTCATTTTGAGAGCTTTAACAAAATGATCAGCACACTCTAAAATGTATTTCTACATAGTAGTCCTCTGAACGAGCCCGAAATTTTTCAAACTGGTGTTAAGTTATCCCTGTTTCTCGGGAAGGACTCCCCAAAACTTGTGTTCTTTTCAACGGCAAACTTAGCCCAGCTCTATGATAGCCTTGCAACGTCAGGGTTGTTGTGTGGCGTGGTCCACGCCGGGTATCTCTGACCTCGTCTTGTTGCAGGCGGCCGGCGCGGGGCTGCTGCCGCTGCTGGCATGGTCGCAGCTCGGAGGCCAGCGCGGTGACGCGGGGCCGCAGTCCGAGGGCGCACCGAGGGCCGTGCGCAACGCCCTCGCCCCCACCGACATGGCCATGGCGGCCAGCAAGAAGAAGTGGAAGAAGAAGAAGGGCAGTAAGAAGAAAAGCAAAAAACACATGAAGAAGGTGGGTTTAAGTATTGCTTCAGATGTTGTGATTCTCTCTTGTCCTTTCAGTCGCCTCTGCAGAAGGCGGTGGCTGCAGCTCCTCCCTTCGCAACTACTAATTTCAATCTGTCTGTTCAAAATCCAGGGCAAGAAAAAAAAGAAGATGCACAAGAAGAAAAAGTATTGGAGTAAGAAGAAGAAAGGAAAACACAAGAAAAAGAAGAAAAAGTCCCACTTCAAAAAGAAAGGGAAGAAAATGAAAAAGCATATGGATAAGAAAAAGAAGTGGGGGAAAAAGAAAAAATCAAAGAAGGGACATAAAGCCAAAAAGTACCACAAGAAGAAAGGACACAAGAAAGGAAAGAAAATGAAAGGTAAGACGTTAGTGAAATCTGTAAAAGAGAAAAGATAGCAACTTTCTGTGAATCCCAGCTGGAGGCGCCGTTGGGGTAGGCAACGCGCTCAGCACGCGTGTTGGGCTGGCCGGTATCCTCGACTGCCACAGGCAGCGAGCAGCCAGCCAGCCAGCCAGCAGCCAGCCAGGCGTTGCCGCTGCGGACGATTCTTTCGAATAGCTTGCTTGTTTTTTGGGCAGTTATGATTAACTATTTAAATGAGTAGTTTCCTGACGATTCTTTCGAGCGGTTTGCTTGCGTTTGGCGGCTCAAATTAATTACTTCATTTTAGGAATTTTCTAAGAAACTTAATCCATGTTTTGGCTGACGTGTCTAATTTTTTTTCTCTGCGTTTCAGGCTACCACAAGAAGATCCACAAGGACAACTACAAAAAGAAGCACAAGTTCTGGGACAAGAAGCACAAGAAGGGCAAGCACAAGAAGTACGGCAAGAAGCACAAGCACCACATGTCCAAGAAGGGAAAGCACAAGAAGGGCAAGCACCACAAGTCTGCCTACCACAAGAAGAAGAAGGGAAAGAAGGGCAAGAAGAAGAAGGGCCATCACGACAAGAAGAGCAAGAAATGGAAGGGCAAGAAGGGAAAGAAGAAGAAGTATATGAAGAAGAAGAGCCACAGCAAGAAGGCATCGAAGAAGAAGAAAAAGAAGTGGGGACACAAGAAGAAGAAGGGACACTAAGAATTGGCTGTGCTTATCGTTTTGTGGTGTTAAAATGCTATTACGCTATTAAATCTAGTCAGAGGTCGGTATTTTCATGCCGAACTCACCTTATAATTAATGAAATAAATTTGGTGTTCAGAATAAGAGAGTTCTGCGTAATTCCTTTAGTACAATCCCTATTCCAATGATCCAACGTGTAGTAAGGTATACATATTCACCAACAGTGGAATTTCCTGTAGAAAAGTCGCACGCGTTAGGCTGGAGCGCGATTGAATTTTGTGAACGTGACCAGTGGGACGTCATGTCTTATTCAAAACAAATCAGATTCAAATAAGTGACGGGAAGGAGTATTTTTCAAAATTGTTTCTTTAAACATGACAAGAAATGCCGGTCATGCTTTTGTTTTCGGCCTCGCGTTGATTTGATCTCCGTGACTCCCACGACTCCCCGTGAGATGTGCGTGTCAACTCACTTTGGAGGGCATAGCAAAAGGCATAGTAAATGCAGATCTGTCGACATAGTCAATTATCAACGCTGATTGAAAGCTGTTCTACAAGTGTGGGTTCAGTAGAATGAATCTGACTACAATAGGTACAAAAAAAACCGTTCTGGTTTATTTTCAATAAATAAAGTTCAAGTGACAAAAGTACAAACATAACAAGAGCCATATGACATGGCAATTAACAGACAATAACACTCGCAGTAATGCCTCATCTGCTTTGGCTTGACTAGACAGAAACAAAACTGAACGCCCTCCAAAAATACACTATCCTCAATTTATCACAAAATTTTAAGATTTACTAGAATCATGAACGCCCGTCGATAATACACAGAGGATTTCATGCAAGGTATATATCGTCAGGTACCGATACTTTTCCTGTAAAGTCAGAGAGACAAGACATACCCTGACTGACATTTGCACCGAACATAGCGACGGTCACATTTGATTCTCGCTGCCAAGTGCTAATGCTTCTCCTTGTAGCCCCATTTCTTGCCCGTCTTCTTGCCGCCCTTCTTGCCGTAGCTCTCCTTGTGGGCGTGGTGCGCGTCGTGGCCCTTCTTGCCCTTCCACTTCTTGTCCTCGTGGTCGTGCTTGCCCTTCTTGCTCTTGCCCTTCTTGCCCTTGTGGGCCTCCTTGTAGCCGGAGTGGTGGTGCTTGCCCTTCTTGTGCTTGCCCTCCTTGCTCGCGTGGTGCGAGTGCTCCTGGCCGTACTTCTTGTGCTTGCCAGTCTTGTGCTTCTTGTCCCAGAACTTCTTCTTCTTGTGGTAGTCGTCCTTGTGGTGCTTCTTGTGGTAGCCTGCGAACAGAGTAAAATTGTTTGACAGCCAGTCAAATATGATGTGATACGACATACCCGGAGAGAAACACCGCCGGAAACGAGGCTGAAAAGATTTCGGAACGAAGCTGATCTGCATCTTTCTTTATCGTTTCCGGTCGCATTTCTCACTGAGTACGTGACAGCAACGAAAGTACGGAAAGAATGCAAGTGCACGTAAGATGATCGTACAGCCTCTGGCGAGCTCAGGACGAGCTGCTTGTGCTCTGTCGGTCTGCGCTCGCAGCACTATCGTGAGATTTTTGAAGTATGAAGTAACTGTTAAAATTCCTATACCACCAATGTTATGTATCAAGGGAATGCCAAAGGGACGGTGAGGCGTATCGGCTTATTGCTTGTATCATCTAAAATGAAGATATGAAATTTCATGCCTCACATTGGAAAGAACTTTCCCGACAAAATCACTCCAATAGTCAAAATGAAACAGTTTTAAGAATGAATCCTTGGATCCCTTTCACTTACCTTTTACTTTGTGGCCCTTCTTGTGGCCCTTCTTGTGATGGAACTTCTCCCCCTTATGGCCGTGCTCGGTCGAGTGCTTCTTGCCGTACTTCTTGGCCGCGTCGTGGAACTTCTTCTTGTGCGCGCCCTTCTTGGCGTAGTGCGACTTCTTGTGCTTCTTGCCGTGCTTGCCCTTCTCGGCTGCGTCCCAGTATTTCTTCTCCTTGTGCTTCTTGTCGCCCTTCTTGCCCTTCTTGGAGAAGTGCGACTCCTTGCCCTTCTTGCCGCCGCCCTTCTCGAAGTGGTGCTCGCTGGCGGCCGTCTCCAGGTCCCCGATGACGCTGCGGCGGCTGCGGCTGGCTTCCTGCAACAGCACCTGGAGCAGGCCCTGCTCGGCCTTATCGGCGTGCTCGTCGAGCGACTCGTCCTCCTGGGGTGCGGACACCGGCACCCTGGCCAGGCACAGGCAGGTGCACGCTCCGAGCACCGCCAGGAGAAGTGAGATCCTCATGGTGGACTGATGCCCTCTGCCGCGCCGCCCTGCACCTTTATACGGCGCGCGGGGCGACGCATCCCGCGGGGGCGGGCGAGGCGAGGGGTGGGGGGCTCCAGGGCTGCATGGTCACAGGGCTGGTCGGCCTCCTCAGTATTCCTCGGCCTCACTTGGAAACGCTTTCTTTCCTCCTCGGATGACGGCCGACGCGCCGCCGCGCCGACGACCAGCAGCAGCGCGCCGAGCACCGCGTCGACCTTGTCGAGACGCCCTGGGAGGCCAGGCCAGGCCAGGCTGGACTGGAGCAGAGCTGCTGCAGGACAGGGGTGGGGAGGAGAGGGGTGGGGGATGCTGAATGGGAGGGGACACTTGACAAGTATTTGCTGTATTTCATAGTATTTGAGAATGCTGAACGTGGACACGTCACTTCACCAGTACTTCCAAGCCAAATGAACGCTTCAGTTTTTGGAGTATGCGATGTAGTTCATGGTATGAGGGTTGGAAGGCGATCCCAGCCTCTTATCGGAAATGTACGCGACAAGAAGAAACGTTCAAATGAAGCTGCAGCATGACATGTTCTCGAAGTTTCCTCTTGTTCCCCCCGTGGGACACGGCGACACGGCGGATATAAGTTACTTTGTTTCCTCGCATCCATCCCTTCCAATCATCATTTTTCTGCTGCTAACCAGATCCACGTTGTAGGTGGGGAAGGGAGAGCCGGGGAGTGAGAGGGGGGAGAGGGGAGGGGACGGGTGCAAGAGACACTGAAAGGTTGCACGCACATCCAAACAATTATGCAGCCTTTAACATCAGAAAAAGCGTGGAGGGTCCAATGATACCGCCTGATACCCCTTGTTCCACCGTGCCGCCCGCGCAACTCTATGACTCAGCACGTCGCGATCAACCTTCCCTCCTGCCCTGCCCTGGCCTGTCTCCCTCCCTCTCCTCCTCCCTCCTTCCTATTCCTCTGGAAGATCCGATCCGGCCAGACGAGCACTTCACTTATCTCAGTTTCGTGGTAGCTCGGTGTGCGTTATCATTGAGAACGAACAGTGACAAAGTTAAATGCGCGCGTTATAGCATTAATTCGCTTCCCCCGTGCGCGTGCGGTATAGGGTGTGAAGGGACGAAGTGATCAGGTCGGCTTCAAATCGCACAAGACACTACGATGTGGCTAAATGTACACAGAGTAGAGCCTTCAGGTTGGACAGAACATGGAAGGTTCGATTACTTTTGAGGATCACCACACACAATGTAACTCGTTCTGTAAACGCCGGCGAGATAGACAACCCATCAGCCAGCACGCTCAACGGCGCTAGCAGCACGGAGTAGAGCGAACTACGCGCCAGCACGAGTATGAAAAATTCTGTGCTGCTCTCCATTTGCTGCCTAACCTAACCTAACACAGTCCTCCGCCGCATCCACATCATCTGTTTGAGTGAGATGTCAACAAATCAAGCACTTGTTGGCTCAGCTAATCCATAAAGTCTTTGTTGGCTGCTCAATATACTTATCAACATGGTTCCTCCAAACGCCATTCAAAAATTGAATGAGGAACTAGGTAGTGACATAAAGAATCTCAAAAAATGTTATGAAATCAATGAAAGAGTGAAGGCTGAAAAGGAGTCCATTGAGAAAATGGTTTGTTCCTATTTTATTTCTTATGCCATATTATTTGTTGCTCCTGATCATGAGTTTTAGCTCTCGTTACATTTTTGTGCATCAGCAAAGCTAACTATTTTGAGCTCGATGTATTTAATGCTGTTTCATTGAATGCTCTATTATTGTAAGTGATTGGTAACTTAAGTGCTACTTTTTTGTTTTTGCAGCTGTCTTTGGCAAGTAGTGAAGTTCCTTCACGAGTGAGCGCAGCTGTACAGCAGGTTGAACAGACATCGCAGCAGATCGCTCGTTTATCAGATGATTTGGCAGTTTTGGTTGAAGAAAGTGCTACACCCTTGGAGGAAGGAGAGAAAATCATAAGTTCTTTGAAAGATGACATGGATAAAATTCTAACACTTGAAAGGACAAAAGCTTATTTAGGATGGCTGCGTGCAGTAGAGGATCTCAGGTAAATATCAAATTCAGATTGATGCTTTTTGTGGCAATATCTTTCCAGCCACTATTATTTACCCCTAAAGGAATCAAGCATGAAAGCATTTTTTGGGTCAGGTTTGGTTTTTCACCCATTGAGATTTAAATGTCAAATTATTATTATTTTGATACGAGACTATGTACATGGCTCCTGATTTCCTAAGAATTTCTTCAGATGTTTTAGCATATCTTGCATTTAAATGTTGTCTTGTTGAACAATTTTTAATGAGGCCTTTCTATGTGTTTATCTTTTTCAGTTGCGAATTGGAATCAAGCTTACAAGAGCGTGCGGATGCTAGGTGTGTTGCTTTGTTCCAAAGTCTGAAAAAAAATTATGAGGAAGTTCATGGCTCTCAATGTTCTCACTTACTTGCCTTTTTAAAAGAAACTTTATTGTTTTGGCATACTGTTCTAAAGACACGGTTCTCCAAGTGAGTAAGAGTTATGCTAGTTCAGATGATTATTCTATGAATTTGTACTCTGTTAATTAAACTTTGCTCTGCTTTGTTACAGAGAATTTGAGGATTTATTGCAAGTTATTCGTTGGCCATTTGTTAGCTCAAATGGTGTGCTAGCAACACTTCCTCCAGCAGATATTATGTCCCGGTTTCAAATTCTTATAGAATACCTCCTGCAGTTGCAATTGCCGTATCCTTTAAAACTTTCACTAAAAAAAAAATCCCCCCCAAAAAATAAAAAAAAATCTGTAGTTGCAATTTTAAAAAAGAAAAGAAATATAAGACGTAGCATTTTTGAAGAACAAACTTTAACTAACATCCAGAAATGAGGCTCAAGAAGTGGTGGGTTCTACATTGCTGACAGACACTCTTCCCCTTTCTCCTCCTTTACAATTGCTTCTTCGTCCTCTCCGGCGCCGTTTTGTATTCCACTTCTGCCGACCAGACAAGGAAACCAGTAGACCTGACAAACCAGAATGGTGTTTCTCTCAGGTATGTGCAGTAACAGCAAATCAAAGTTAATGTGCAAATTACTGCTCTCTGGGCTCATAAGTTTGCTTTAAATTTGTTTTTCCTACATTAAAGGTGTTGGGTTGGGTGCGAGATCATCATCAATTTGTTGAACAGTGGGTTCAGCCTGTCATGGACAAATTGTCACTTCCGCTCTCAGCACAAGTAAGAATACCTCATCTTTTGAGTAGATGATGATGCAACCCACTGCAGATGCATCTTAATTTTTTTTTTTTAATTCTCTCCAGACTGAATTCATAAGAGGTCTTGTGCATTTAGTTGCTGGCAAATTACATGCAGAGCTGCCTACTTTGCAGTATGATGATGCTCTTTTTTCCCATGCTGTGGATGAGACATTGTCTCTTGCACATGAGCTTCGGGATACCTACGGCTACAACGAACATACTCTCTTAGCAGTACTTACACAAGCATCTCTCTTCATTCGTTGGCTTCATCTAGAAAAAAAACGTAAGCATTTAAAAGAAAAATTCATCAAAGTCATCTCTTGCTAAAATTTGTAGTTTGGGTAAAAATTCATTATCTAATTCATGACATTTCCGTGATATCTATTTCAGTCTCCTCAGAGAAAATGGATGCTTTGCTGACTAGTGAGACTGCCTGGTCACTTCTCGGACCTTCAGAGCTGGATGATATGAAAGTCACAGAATGCATTGATAGCTTTTTATCCTTGCTTCTTGCAATGACTGAGAGATACAGTTGCCTTCCCCAGCCTGGACACAGGTACATCCTTCTTGTGTATCATTAAATTTGTCAATCAGTTCTTCTTCTTTTTTTTTTTGAATACTTACTCATTAGTTATTTTTGTGGAATTAAAATTCAGGTTGCAGTTTCTAGAGCTTCAGCTGGAGCTGCTTGATGACTGGCGAGTACGATTACTTCAATTGCTCAGAGAAGAACCGCCTGATCCCCTCCAACCCAAAGCCCGCTTCCCAGCAATCCTGAATTCAATAAACTATTTAATCTCAGTCCTAACTGAGTGGGGAAATAATATAGTGAGTATTCATGGCACTTTTTGTTTTGCTTGTTCTTGAAGATAAATAATTGTACTAAACTAAACTCCCTGCTCTTTAGCACTTTCTAAGCTTGCAATTCTTTCGTGGTCAACTGAATGCCAACGGAGAGGCCCCTACAGAAAGACAGTTAGAAGAAACTACTGGTACTGTATTTGATGAGAGCCTAGAACTGTTTGAAAGGATGAAACATGACCTGTTGAACACATTATGTGAAGCTATTTTGTTAGATGTGAAAGCTCGTAGTAGGCCATACCGGAAGGACAAGTAAGAAATAGATCCTCTTATTGTTATTGTCATCGCTAAGATTGTAGAAGTTGTCATTAAATATTTTGTCTTTTATTTTTTAAGGTGGTTTGTTATGAGTTCGCCGTTGGAGCTAATTAGTGCTACGCTCACTCCAAGCGCATGCCCTATGTTCAGAGTACTATCTACTCATTTGCACACTCTTCAGCAAGTCCTTGCTGTTCCTCTCTTTGATTTGGCATGGACACAAATTGCAAGTAACTTATCTCAGGTATGCATGGCAATTTTTATTCATCATCTTTATAACAGTTCTGAAAATAGATATGTTGCAGATCTTATACGTAACATTGCAGCCTAAAATTAATCTTGGTGTATTTTTTTCTTTCAAGTTTATTTATGAAGAAGTAATACTACAAAATTGCTTCAATGAAGGTGGTGCTCTTCAGTTTCAATTTGATATGGCTAGGAATCTGTTCCCACTTTTTGGACAATACACAGCACACCCAGAGGCATATTTTCAAAGGTATGATATTGTTCAAGAGTGTTGATTCCCTGTTTTAAGTATTGTTAGTTACTCCCACTCCCAGCCACATCATCATCCTGCTTTTTCCTTTCCAGAGTGAAAGAAGCATGCTCTTTGCTGAACATGAATAAAGGTTCTGCTTTGCTGCTCCGGGAAACATTGCAGGAATGTCTACAAAGTGAGTCTCGTCAAGGACTTTCAAAGGATGAAACTGTGCTGAGTAGTTGGGATGTTCTTGCTGAATTAGGTGTACATAGTATTGATGGTCGAAGTGTTCTAACCATCCTTCAGTTGAGAACAGATCTTATTAGCTCGCCATAGTCTTAAGGTTACAAACTTTCCTAAAGAAGTTATAACACAAAAATGATTTTGTTACCACTGACTTGAAAATTTTTGAAAGTCTTCAAATTTGTATAAAATGTGTAGATATGTGTGTAATTACTACCTTAATATTTCATGTTCAACGTATTTTAATTCAATTTACTCACTTAATGAATCGACTGTGATCTTTACTTTGACGAAATAATAATTTATATTTTCTGTCATATGCTATAATTTTATTTTACAAACTTAAGACAGTATGAATTTCAAAGATTTATACAGAAATTATCTTTGCATCATCTCCTACTCTTGCTATTTTCAGTTAACTTTCAAAATCAGACTTGCTGACTAGCTGTTACGAGAGATGCATTTTTTATTGTCTTCATATCTCCCCAAGTCTTCCCAACTTTCATGACAACTGGCAAAGATACAGAAAAACTTGACAAGCTCTGCATGACTGCTGTTGCTCCTTCCATGGCCTCTTGGACGAAGTCTGAAACATAAAAAGGGTATTTTCAATGGATGTTGGTGTTAACACCAAAAGAGCTATGACAAATATCTTGTGGATATCCTCACCAGCGACATCCAGAAGATCAGTATCTGGAACCTCCCACAAAAGTTCATCATGGATTTGAAGAAGGAGTCTTACTTCAGTGACAGCTTTAGAAGTTCCTGTGGCTGCAATGTGCTTTTGAGTATGGACCATAGCACATTTGCAAATATCAGCAGCAGTTCCTGTTTTAAATGTGAGTATTTTTCATTTTTGTTTTTTAAAGTCTCTGAATGCTGAAAAATTTAAGAATACCTTGAATGAGGAAGTTGACAGCTTGCCTCTCACTATACAGCCGTAATTTAGAATTAGGACTTGATATGTGAGGGAACCATCGTCGCCTTCCAGCTTCAGTAGAAAGGTATCCTTGATTGCGACATTGGTCAAGGACACTGTTTGAAAACTGTTGCATCTTGGGAAACGTACCTATTTCATGAGTAAATATGTAGTTAATATAATGAAAAATCAAAATTGTTGATGTATGTGCAGTTTTTTGAGTTAAGTACTCCATAAGTAAGAATCATAACTTTTGTTTGGTCTCACCTGAAAACTTGTTAAATATTGAACAAGCCTGATTGTAGTCTATATGCAGAAATTCTGAAAGCTTTGATGGTCCTGCACCATACATCACAGCATAGACAATGCGCTTTGTTTTTTCTCTATCTTCATCACTCACTTTCGTTATGTCCTCAAGTTCCAGCCTGCATTCATTCCCAAAAAATTTGTATTGGTAACAATTACTTTTCATTTATTTGATTAATTTGCGTTACAACTTACCACTTTTGAGCCAGCATTTTGAATACGTCTGTGGTATGGCTCAGTGCTTTAATTAGTGCATTATCTTTTGACAAGTGAGCAAATACTCGAAGCTCTATTTGCTGAAAGTCAGCTGCCAAAAATGAGTACCCATGTCTAGCAGTGTAAATTGTACGTAGATTGATGTCTTCCATGAGCGGCTGCTTTGGAGTGGCTTGAAGATTTGGTTCATTGGATGTAATTCGGCCGGTAGCAGCTGATATCTGGTCCCTTAATCCAAAAATGCAGCCTAAGTTACAGGGTATAGTTGAACATTTGTTCCATCAATAGAAATGACTTACCAGGTTGCATAAATGCAGCCTCCTGATACATGTCCTAAGACAGCATCCACATAAGTGCTCTTGTGCTTGTGCAAGCGTCTGAATTCAAGGACAATGCCTGGTAGTGGGTGGATGTCTTTAAACTTGATAAGCTGCGAGTAACAAAAAAAAGAGCCTTAGTCACAAAGTTGTTGACTTCAAATCAAGCAAAATTTATTTGCAAAGTTTCTCTATCATGAGTATGTCTTGTGAAAAGTGCGAATTTTACCATGGATTCAGATGTACTTTTATCATGCCGCTTGTCTGTTTCTTTGACTTTTATATTATGTTTGGTGTCCAATTTCAAGTGTTCATACAGGATCGCACTCAGCTGCTGCGGTGATGTTAACTGGAAAGACCTGCCCGCTGCCGCATAAGCTGCATTTTGAGCTCGTTCCAGTTGAGTCTGAAAGTCACATTCTGATTAGCTAGCGCCCTTTTTTATTTGTGATACTGAAAGCAAAGGAACTTGACTACCTTCAAAATTTCTGCCATTTCTTTGAGCTTCTTCACGTTTACTTGAATTCCATGTAGCTCCATACCTGAAACATCATCGGCAATCAAAACATTTCCTGTCTAACATGTAGCAAGTCAAGAAGTAATGAGTTGAACTTCTTACAAGCAAGTATTGGAGTTATGCGCATTTCTATGTGCAAAAATAATTTCCACAATCCGATTCTAGTGAGACTTTCATACAAGACCTCAGCACTCTGTGAAAGGCTGTTGAGCAAAATTTTTGTTCCATTAGTGCCTTCATGATTGCCTTCTTTCTGAAAGTAAATAGATGCACATGAATTGAAAATCTGGAATTAAAGGAGTTGAAGCTTCAACTTATTGGAATAGTTTAACGCTCTTATACAACCTCAGTCACTTTCAGAAAATTCAGAACATCCTGGAAAGAATGAGGTGGTTCATCAGGATTTAGTAGCCAGCATCCAATTAAAGGATCTAAAATTAACCATGTGGAAGAAACTGAAAAGAAATGTAACCACTTTAGTCACCAAAGAACGAAATACATACACATGTTCAAGTGCTACATTGTAGCACAGGTAAACTACCTTCACAGGCATTAAAGCCGTATGTATCAACAAGAAGTTGGATCATTTCCTGAGTATCAAAACAAATCTTCCTACTTTTGTCAGACAAAAGTTTTGACAGGAACAAAGAACACCAACTGCTGGACTGAAGGGTGGCATATATGTATTGAATCTTATCACCAGGCCACATAATTCGCAGAAAAATTTTCTCTGGATGATATGCCTTGCATATCTTTGGGCGATTTAGTTGGCAAAAGCCCTCCCTGAAAAAACATTATCATGAGTGATTGAATAATTTTCAACAGACAATACTTTTGACTTCTTCTAATAGATACTTGAATGCTTTTCTCACTTGTAAAGCAAAGTCAGAGCTGTCTCATGTGGAGGGGTTGATAAAATTCTATCCTCAATATCTTTTGCCAATGTTTCAGTGAGTTGTTGAATTATTTCACATGGTGGCGACTTTCTATCTTCTTTCTGAATTTTTTTTTTAACATAGGTGCGAAATTAGACAGATTTTTTTTGTGCAATCTTGAAAAGGGGTAAAGCAAAGTTCCTAATTTTTTCAAAGTAACATCTGTGCTAATGCTAGTGCAAAGTGTAAGGGACTCACATTATTGTTACTTACCCGCTTGTAGGGCACTGCAAACTTCAGTCTTTTCTTACAGGCTACTTCAGGGTCCTTTGTTCCTTGCTTAACACTGTTCTCAGCTTTATCTTTGCTTTGACTGCTGGATTTAAAAATTGGAAAATACAATTTAGATCCAGATTCCTTATTATTTGAATTTTCAGATACTTTTTCTTGGACAGGAGATGCACTGCTATCAGTGGATTGGAGTACAGTTATATTTGAACAAGCATGGTTTTCCTTGTTAGATTCCTTTATAAATATTTGATCAGATGTTGCACATCTTTCAGCTTTGCGTTTACTGGATCTAATAATTGGATGGAATAACTTTGATCCAGAGTCCATATCTTGTTCATTTTCAGACGTTGCTTTATTAATAACAGGAGGTGAGTTTCCATTAGACTTATTTGCATGAACAGGATTTTGCTTGTTGGATTCATTAACAAGTATATCTCCAAGTGTAATAGAATTTTGAAAATTTTCGTCACTGATACTCTCTTTATGAGTAGAATCTTCGATGAAATTTACACCACATTCCTGCAAACAGGATTTGCTTGATTTGGCTGATGAAAAGAGGGCTCTTTTAAATGGAGTACCTAGGAATTTTCTCTGCATGATTGGAGTTTTCAAACCAAACAGGGTATTACTTTTTAAGATATCTGATGACCAAGCATTATTTTTATGTGCGCTGTTCACTTTGGACTGGCAAACTTCAGTTGAATCGGTAGATATTCCCACAGAATTAATGTTTCCCCGAAGGACCGATTTTTCAAACACATTGTATTCTTCTTTTTTAGAATGTATCTCACTTGAATAATCAGTGAAGAGATTAAATGATTTTGATAGTGTCTGGACAGGACTAATGGAGGACAATCTCTCATTGACCAGACAAATTTTATTTGATGGATTCTTATGGTCTCTAACGACATGCTTCTGTTGCGTATCGTAGCTCTTGTTGGATAACTGCAGAGTTTTCTCTTGTTCCTCTTCATCGGCTACTCTCCAATCTGCAGTTGGGTTGGGTAATTTCCTCATTTTCTCTAGCTCTTCTGGCCTTGATGTTAAGTGGCTTCCAAGTGAATTGTTCATACTGACACTATCTCTATCGACTTCTTCAGCTGGGCGTACTTCCATCCATTTCTCACTCTTCTCCACATTATTACTTGGAGTGTAATCAAAATCCTGACAACCAATGATATCTGAATTTTCAATACCACCAGAACGTATTCTATCTTTTGATCCCGTGTTTTCTTCAGTGTTTCTCTCAAACACTTCAGATAAATCAAACATGGACATCGGTGAGCTTCTGTCAGAGTCAACATCATCATAAATGTCTAGTGATAAAGACCGTGGTATTTCTAATGAAGACTTTCCCTTTTCTTTAAGTGTCACACAGTTTTCTGCAAAAATGTCAGAAATTTCTTCACATTCTTTATCATTAAAATTCTTGTGCTTTGATACTGAAGCCAGAGCACAATCATCATTTGAAAATGGAAATACAGAGGGACCGACTTCAGCATTAATCTGATTTGCTGACAAATGCAGATTATCACTATGAAGAGACAGGTCACTCAGACGCCGACTACTCGGATCCAGCGGCTGATCAGCATCCACAGAAGAGTTATGGAAAAAATTGAATGGCCTGGGAACATTGTGCACTTGACCGTTGCTCTGGGTCCACTCAAATTGTTGATTTACTTGTTGAGAAAGAGGAGCTCTAGAGAGTGGGAGATATTGATTAACGGTTGCTATTCCAGCATAGTGGGGTTGATAGGTCCTTTGTAGCGCCCGCAAAACCATCAAAGCTGAAGACGAAAGTTCGTTGACATCCTTGCAATGTGGGGGATTCCTTACTGGTCGAATCCAAATAAGATCCATGCTCGAATGGATACTAAAATTCCGCATACAACTAGGGATGTAAGCGCAAATTACGATGTTCACATGGGATATCCACAAACTATTTCAAATTGTAAGCAGAGCTGTAGCGTCCAAAGCTCCCTCGCAACCATCGTGCCAACATGTAAATGTCGAGATGTGCGGTAGCCTACGAAATCTAAAAGCGACATTATTATTAAAAAAAAACATCCTGGAAAAATTAGATTACGAAACCAACAGGAGTAAAATATTTTCAATTGCTAGTTTTATAATGCAATTACACAATTTTTCTTGAAATTCCTTGAAATTTGAAGAGTTGTGAAGTTGTCAAAAGTTGCTACCAAAACTGTACAAAAACATTGCAGTACTGAGCTGGCTTTGTGAGTGGCTGTCGAATTTCTGAAATTAATAGCTTGTGAATACAACAATTATTTTCTGCTCATTTCACCCCTTTCCCTTTGTCTACATGAGCCTCGTCTGCCCTTCCGCCCTTCCCTGCCATTCCGCGATGCCGCGATTCCCTCTCATCGTCATTCTGGAGCCCGAAGAGTCCGAAGTGGAGCCGAATGTGTGCCGAACGAAGCCGAACGCCACAAACGAAACGAGTTCAGTCGCGCTCGACCCTCGGAGGAGGAGGGCCGTTTCGTGCGGCCGTCTCCGCCAACATGGCGCTCGCTCAAAGACCCAGCCGTTGTTTTGTTTGGTGTTGTGTAGGTGTCGTATTTGTATTAAGTTATGCTATTGCACCGTCCAGATGTGCATCGCACGCCCTTCCCAACGTCATGCCGTTCAGGGAAATAGAGTACAGTCCCCCAGTGTTGAACAACAATTACCAAGCACCCACTCGGTTCTATGCCCGAGGAATGGGCAACCTGTACAACTTCACCAAAATGTTCATGAGGATTATACAACGGGAGGAGCCCTACCCGCAAGGTGAGTCCATTTCGTAGTAACCTTATAAATGGTAATTTCTTTCCACCCCGCCCGTTTAAATAGCAAGTCAGCTGGGAAAGGGCAAACGTCTCCCCACTCCCGTTAGCCTAGTTCTGCTTGAATGGAAATGGTCATTAACCTGGATGCAAAATCATTTCGTTCACGGACGAAGAACTGAAGAAGTATTTTAGGATGAACTGTATCGATTTTCACTATTTTAAATGAATTGTGGGCTTTTTTATTCATCGTCTCGCATTTCTTTTGTTTTTTCTGTCATGTCCACACACGTCGAGTCTTTGTTTACAGACAACCCCTCAGGGTTGTTGTCACGTACTGTACAAAGTCTCGAGTAAGGCTTTTCTTTTCTTTTCATTGTGAATTCTATCCAGACTTTTAAGAAGACTGTGATAGATGTTTATATATTTTTTTTTCGAAATTTGTGTCTTTTTCCCAGTAATTCAACTCAAACATAAATAATATCGTCTGCTTTGAGAGGAGGGGGTGTTACTACCCTGGCGGAAAGAAGTTTTTTTCTTTCCACTAAATTTGTTGAAGTGGGACTTTTTGGTCTTTAAATTGTGATTTTTGAGTTTTTTTATTGTTTATCTTTCATTGTCTTAAAAAGAAATAGTTAAAAAGTTAATATCTGGCATCCACCCCATTGTCTGTGGAAGATAGAAGAGTTATATTCGTTATTTTCTCAAAGTCACATACGTTTCGGAAGGGACTGTAGTGGCATGGGAAAGGCGTGTAGCTGCAGCGAGCCCTAGGCAGCCCTAGGCAGCCCTAGGCAGCCCTAGGCAGCCCTAGCAGCCCGAGGCAGCCCTAGGCAGTCCTGCACACACCTCTCTCCCGTGTCCTTTCCTCTCAACAATCGCCGAGGGGGAGCGCACTCCACAAATGTCGGTGTACACTTCCCCGAAAAAAAAATCACGCTAAATCATACAAAATCACAGAAAAATCGAACAAAATCGTCACATGGTGAACGCGTTTTCCAAGAGTGAGCCCCCTCCCCCCCCACCCCCACCCCCACCCCTCCCCCGACAATCGCACATCCTTATGTAGTGAAGTACCTCCGTGCTCGCAAACACAAACATTCTCACCGACGGATTTTTACACGCATTTACCGCAACGCGACGATGCTTTGCAGGCGCGTATCCAGGATTTGGTTATGGGGGGGGTCATGCCACACATTTTGCCTACCTACAGGCTGAAAACGAGCGCGTTGCCTACCTTCCGGGCGGCGCCCTTCGGGCGCCAGGGTCCTTTGCGGGGGGGGTCATGACCCCCGTGACCCTCCCTGGATACGCGCCTGATGCTTTGTTTGCCTGCGTGCGCTTCAATGTCAAGACCACCCTCTTCCTGCTCCTCCCCACGACTGCCCCGCGTTTGTAGCGGAACGACAAAGCGAGCGGGCCGGAGGTGTCGGGAAGGGAAGGGAAGGGAAGGGCAGGGCGGTCGTTGTTTCGGTGCGTGCGCGCACGCGACGCGCGCACGCGACGCGCGCACGCGACGCGCGCACGCGGGCGGTGAGGTCACTGTTATGAGGTCCAAGGCTGGGGATTACACTTCCAGCGCCACGCTCCAGCCAGGCTCCAGCCAGGCTCCAGTCATAGCAGACTCCAGCTCCAGCCAGGTGATGGTTCCGGTAGCCGGTAGTCGCCACGCTCCGCCGCGCAGCTGCTGCCTGGCTGGCTGTCGTCCTCTGGTCCTGGTCCCATCCTCCACCATCAACCATCGCAGCCGCGTTCGGCCCGCTGCCGCGTTGAAATGCGTGGTACACGCATTGGTATTCCCCCACCCCCCACCCCCGCCCGTTTCCTTCCTGCTCTCATAGTCGGTATGGTCCTCACTCTTGAGGCCCGCAGCTCGGCTGCAGCCGCTGGATTCAGTCAAAGATCAACGAGGAGATGCCCCCCCCCC
>CABIKL010000827.1:0-18732 GCA_902196195.1 Aptinothrips rufus | reverse complement strand
CCTCCTCATCGTCCACATGCTGTGCAAGGTGCGTATGGATTGACAGTGGCGGGTACCTCCTCATCGCCCACATGCTGTGCAAGGTGTGTATGGCTCGGTGTATGGATTGACAGTAGCGGGTACCTCCTCATATCGCCCGCATGCTATGCAAGGTGAGTACGAATTGACAGTGGCGGGTACCTCCTCATCGCACGCATGCTGTGCAAGGTGTGTATGGATTGACAGTTGTGGGTACCTCCTCATCGCCCGCATGCTATGCAAGGTGTGTATGGATTGACAGTGGCGGGTACCTCCTCGTCGCACGCATGCTGGGCAAGGTGTGGGTGTGTACGGATTGACAGTAACGGGTACTTCCCCATCCCCAGGCAGAACACCGTATAGTCTACGTGATGTCAAGATGACGTCAACATGACTCTTCTCCCAATTGAGAAATGACACTTCGATTTTACGTCGATGTGTAGAATCTCCCAGATTTTCTCCACAAAGTCGACGAATTTTCGAATTTCGATGTCGATTTAATATCGACTTGATGAAACATTTCTCACCGCGATATCCTAAGGCATCGGCATCGCGTCGATGACGCTCTATGTTTCTTACTATTTGTTTTGTGTTCCTGGCAGCCTAGTGCTCTGGAGAAGCGCGACTTCCGAGGGCAGACGCCGCTGTACCACGCCGTGCGCGGGGGGAATGACCAGATCATTCACCTCCTCATAAGCCTCGGAGCCGACGTGAACGTCCGGTGGGTATCCATAGTCAACGCGGATCAAATTCAGCTTTTAAACTTGCACATAAGTCAATTTACAAATGCATTCAGTAACATCCTAAAAGTCGACATTTTGCGCTATTTGCTGCACCGTAAACCTTATTATCCCCGCCCTTTCCCCCACCATGTAACGCTACCCCCTTCTCCCCCCCCCCCCCCCTTCCGCTTTATTTTTCCTTTCCCTCTCCTTTGCACCTATTTTTGCCCCCTGCAGAGGGGGGCTCATGCGTGTACCGATTTTCAGATGGATGTGGCGTTCGGGCGTCACTGGAACCTCCCCCTTTACTATTTATGAGATACCCTTTAGTTCCCAGTGAGAAATGCCATTAGAAACGATATCGAAGCGATATCGAAACGACGTCGATTTCACTCTTTCGATATCGCTTCGACATCGTTTCGATATCGTTTCGGATGACATTTCTCACTGGGTTGGTCGCTTTGTCATCAATTCGATGTCTTTTCGTCAAAAATCGCGTCGATTCGACATGCTCCCATTCTTCATTCCTGTCATTTTGTATATAGCTCCGGCTAGCCCCTTTACTATTTATGAGATACCCTTTAGTTGGTCGCTTTGTCATCAATTCGATGTCTTTTCGACAAAAATCGCGTCGATTCGACATGCTCCCATTCTTCATTCCTGTCATTTTGTATATAGCTCCGGCTAGGTATTCCTTACCACGGAAACTCCGGCTGTAATTGTGGCATGATTGTGGTCATGTCCCATTTGGGACGTTTTCAGCCAAGTAAATAACATTTGTATTTTGATCGACAGTGATAACCAAGGACAAACTGTGCTTGGCCTTGCGGAGCGATGCCGATTAACATCCTCGTGGAAACTTCTGAGGGACGCCGGCGCTCAGGCAGAGACAAAAGGTACACCAAATACAAAGTCCGAGCACAAAAAGGAAGTCCCCAGGACTGTCCTTCATGTCATTTTGACCAGCAGTGCGGATCCAGAAAGACTTTGAAAGGGGGGTGCCTACTATACAGGCGGCGCGCCCTTAGGGATCCTACTACGTTCAGAGGCAGGGTTGAGCCTGTCGCCCCCCCCCCTCCCCGTATCCGCACCTGATTTTGACTTACAGGGAATTCCCGTAATTTTGACGCCTTTTTGACTTGCCTGTTCTGCTTGTAGGCATGAAGTCTTTTCACCTTGAAACGTTATCAGTAAAAATGTGAATAGAAGAATTGAGTCCTGACAAAACCCTGTGTTGAAGTCAGTGCTCAGAATATTTGACAATCAAAGTTTCTCTTCAGAGAGTACAGAAGATGAGTCAGTCTCTTTTGTTTGTCATCGTAGTCGGTAGTTTCATAGTATTTATTCTTTGTAGCGATACCGCAGAGGTTCCTAGGATCCGCACCACCACAGTGTCCTAGCAAGCAGAGCGAGGGTCTCAGCCTTGCCAATGTGCTGGAGGGAATTGCTCTCCAGAAGTATCAACCCCTCTTCCAGTTCCATGGTATAGATCTCAAGGGTTTCCTCGCTATGAATGAGGATGATCTCCGTCACATCGGAGTGTCGTAAGTACAACTCTCAGCATGACATTCTCCAGATCTAATACTAATGCATGCGATTGATAATCAGCTGTCCATTTGATTTTACAGATTGCTTGGACCTCGTAGAAAAATGGCTATGGAGATAGATCGTATTAAGTCACTCTTTGGTATTGGTGGACCTTCATGACTGATTTTCTAATAGCAGTATTGCATTGTAATAACCATGTTAAGATTAAGTGATATTAGGGTAATTCAAAAGAAACCAAATGTTAGAAAATAAAAGTCAGTTTATTTACATGAACTATTTTATCTTACATAACATTATTTATTGATAACACACTAATCATACAGTATGAGATACATTTAAAAGCAAGATGGCACTTGTACTCTACAAGATTGAGTGCAGACATCCCGAGACACTCAGATACTCAATTTAAAGATCTTACTGGAGAGAAAAATACATAAATACGAAAGTGCACAGAAAAATCTACTAAACAAAATTCCGGTGCTCACATGAATTCTACAAAAAAAAGATACATTTTAACCAGTCTTTATCTTCATACATTGCCTCTCAAAATAAAAGTACAAAAATACAATTGAAAGCTCAAAGAACAAGTGTTTAGAAATAAAAGGTTCTCACTAGAAACCAGGCATTGGAATATACCACGCTGATGAATTTGCAGTCATGTAAAAAATTTCCATTAATTCAAACTTCAAGCCATAAGTCATTTTGTACTATCGAGAAAGGAGCACACAAAAACAAAACAAAAAAAACCTGAATCAGGAACTGAACAGTAATCTTAAGAGACATTTTTCAATTCAACTTCGAACACCAAGATGCTATTGGGTGGAATATCTGGAGGAGCCCCTTTCGATCCATACCTGTGAAAATAAAAGAGGTGTAAGATGTGCTGAAGAAAATGCGGCAAATGTGGAGAAGCATGAATTACTTACGCCATCCTAGGAGGAATAGTAAGGCGGCGTTTGCTGCCAACTTTCATCCCAGCAACACCAACGTCCCAACCCTTTATGACTTCACCGTTTCCCAAACGGAACTTAAATCCTTGGCCAGACTGTGTAGCATCGAATATCTTATTAGTCTGTTTAAGTCTGCCTACATAATAAACTGCAACCTATAATAAAGTACAGATCAACAGTTACAATCTTTTTCCAAGAGAGGAACTAAACCATCATGCTTAAGAAAGTATCACATACCGTCTTGCCTTTCACAGCAACAGGACCATTTCCAACACGCAACTCTTCGATCTGAACTCCAGAGTCAAATCTTTTGGAGGGCAATCCATTAGTCTGAGGTTGGGATCCCTAAAATAACAGTATTCAGTGAATTATCACATCCAAGCAACATTCGTGAGTTTCAGAAATTAGCTATTACTCAAGTACGCAATTTTTAAGTTCGAACTCATAGTCACTGGTACAAGTTTTGCCTCACTAGTCAATGTATTACAGGTTCGTTTTGTGATTTCAGTGCAAATTGTAACTCACTAAAACTATCTTATATGAGGTCAAACAATATTTTTTTAATAGAAGACACACTGTCAGCAAAATCTTAATTATTTTAGTTAAATTGCATTATGTTAAAATTAAATAGGAGTATAAGGAATAGATTGTCTACAATAAATGCAAAACAATACTTTATTAAAATGTACAAAATATGATGCACTAAATAGTGAAGCGTAACTGTGACTTCACATCACTTTCCCTTTCTTTTGCTTTTTCTGTTTCTTCCCACTTACATTGGCAGTTTTATTTTGCAGTGATGTGTTTAAAGCCTTGTTCTGTTGTTGTTGGTTCTGGTTCTTAGCTTTCTTGTCTTTTTTTCCTTGTTGAGAATTCTGAGCATTTGGGATATTGTTTTGCTTCCCAGACTTCTTGTCTCCTGCCTTCTGCTTTGTAACTTCTTGTGCTTTCTTTTCTGCTTCAGTTTCCTCTGAAACAAGAAGAACATTGTAAGTTTCATCAAGAATAAACAAGTTTACAACATTTATAACTTTACAGGAAAGCAATGGGCAAGATACATACCGTCTCCATCTTCCTCGTCCTCATCATCATCGTCGTCATCATCTTCTTCACTATCATCGTCCTCTTCTTCCTCCCCCGAACCCGAATCATCACTGTCGTCATCCTCCATGTCAAAATCATCGTCAGACTCATCATCTTCAGATTTTTCAGCTGCTTCAGCTGCTTCTGTTTTGACCTTCTTAGATTTGTTTTGAGCTGCTGCATCAGGCTTCCGCTTGGAAGTTGATTCTTCTAAGAGTTTCTTAGTATTCCTGAAGAGATCACCTGAGCACATAATCATTATTAGTAACAACGAAAGAATAATAATAATACAGTTCACATAAAAACAAATACATACTTTTGGATTTTAGATCTTCCGCATCTTCTTCTTCTTCAAGGGAATCATCACTGTCAAATCCTTCCATTTCTTCCACAATATATCCTACGGACAAATTAAGAAATGTTGGTAAACATGTCATAACCAAAATATCTCAAATTCTGAAAAAATCTATAAATATCAAGTTTACCTGTGAGATGAATAGAGCTATTGCCTAAAATGTGGAAATTAATCTGTCCTCCAATCTCAAAGTCCAAATTGAGTGGGACGTTTAATATCCCCTTTTTCTTGGAGAGATTGCAGAGGATAAAATCAGCTTCCCCTCGTCGTAGTACTAGAGATGATGTTTCCTCTGTAGTATTCAAGGAAGAATTAGAGTCACAACAGGCTTACCACTGCATTATCCACAGTAACAAATCCTCACCATTTGGGTCACAATTCTGAAGATCTAGTGTAGCCATGGAGACATGGAATGGTTGTTCAACTGCAGTCTGAGTGTACTTTTTGTGAGGTTCCAAGATAAGACCTGAAACATTTACACAGAACAATAAGTTACCTGATACCACACCAGCAGACGCTCTGTTCCATAGAACACGGATTCAGCCAAACCATACCGTACTGAACTTAGTATATTGTAATTTTCATCTTCACAAAAGTTTAATGATAATGCACTGTAGACACAAACAATACACTACAAGCAGTCACTGCACTTACAGTTCATTCACAGCATGCAGGGAAGGCCCATTGGGTCATGTATTTTATGATTATCAAAAATCACATACACTTAAAAGTAAATCAATCGAACAACCACTTTACACTATAACAAGCAATTCTGATGTGTAATGTAGCTATAATGATCGAAAATACAGATTACCTACAAATGTAATAAACTCCTTTCATTACATACATTGTGCCATGAGATATCGTCAGAATGCTGGGTAAAGAAGGAGGGTTATTTCGTTACCCAAGTAAATACGTACTCTATATTAAGGCCAGCTGCTAATAGATAAAAACCACTGAAGCACTAAAAAAAAATCCGAGTTGAGGATGATGGACTAAGAAGTGCATCCAACTCTCACAATAGGTCTTCCTTCAAAATGTATCCGCAAATCGGCAGGATAAGTTAAGAAAGAAGTATCGATTACTTATGAAGTACGATAAATAAGCACGCCATAGTATAAGGAATAACTTTAGATCAAACATAAGAAAGACTAGATAGAGTAGGGTTAAGGAAGCACGTGCAAATGGCGTTAGCACATTAAGTGAAGAGATCGCTCCACCCAGATTGGAAAAACAAGGGGAGGTATTCAATTCTGGCCATCAAACCCTCATGCGAACATGAAAATATCACGAGCTTGAGAGACGGCGAAGAGAACAAATTGCCGGCGCATGGCGCGCTCAAGCCAAAAAATTACTCGAAAACTTACCCCAAAACGCCATGATGAATACGACGAAATGTAGATGCACAAAGGGACAAACTTAAACGCAAATACGTAACACCTGAAAATCTATGTTATCGCAGGTGCTCACGCTTCCCGCTTAGATCGACCCTAACGTGGTGCCACAAGCCACAAGTCCTCAACGTGCGTTTGATCTGCTCCACGAGTGTGAGGTGAGAACGAGTGGCGAGTGAGTGGACTGGCTCGACAGGACTGCTCCCTCCCCCTCCCACCACTCCTCTTGTCACTTGTCTTTTAAATGTTGCCAACAAGCTTTCCATTTTACGAAACACTAACGCTTTGTCTCGTATGAAGGTAGAATGTTTTATGAGTAAGCTGACTCTAGATATTATTAATAATATAATAATTATTTCTTTTTCAATGCTTTTTTTTTCAAAGTTAGGATCATCATCTGAAAATCTACTTTTATAACGTTTTCTACATTTTCCGTATAGTTCCTGTTCCGGGAGGGAGCAAAATGGAAACACAATTATTCGGCGTTTGTAGAAAGTGATTTGATGAAATATCAAATTTTAATAATTTTGAGTTGATTTAGCATCACTTTTGTTCATCCTAGAACAAATGACCCACTGTTTCTATGTGTACGTTTCCACGTCCTCCCCTCTCCCGCCTAAACCTAAGCCACGCGCCGTTTGTCATCTGTTCTGGCTCTTCTTCTGCAACCTGCAAATACTGCGTGGCCAAGCTGTGGCAGAAGCTGTCAGTCGAAGTGCTGTCAGTCCTGTGTTTATTTACTTTTGTAAAGTGATAATTTTATTCTTGAAAGCAGCTTGAGCGAAAGTGTCGCCACTTTCTTCCTCACGATATGTCTGGGGATGTTGACACAGCTCTAAAGTTTTCTCCTTTTTCATCTCATGTTGATCCTAGCTTTTGGCATAAGCTCTCCCAAATTAAATTGGACATAGATAAGTTAGAAGAAAATGTTCATTCTATTTGGGGATCATACACAAACGTTAATGCAATCGGTTCTCCTTCCCTTCACGTGGACTGCACGTCTTACAATAGGTTTGTACATGCAAAATTTTGTTGTTTGGTTATTACAATATTTTTAACAACTTTCTCTTTAGGAAATTTATTTATGTGTGCTGCTGACAGTTACAAGTATGATTTGATGGGCGAAGCAGAGGCCATCAGAATAAATTTACAATTGATGCTTAATTCCCTGCCGTAACTCTTTAACTGAAACAGCAAATTTGAGCAGTTACGATTTCTACTTCCTGCATTTGGTCACCACCTAAATCTCAACACCTTGGAATCGTACAAGAATGCTGACAAAACAAATCTTTTGGAAAAACAAGGAGCACAATTTTGGGAACAAATCTCTGATGGCTCCATATTGAAGAACCCGGCATTGCTTTCACGTTTTTTCTTGCTCACATTTGGTGTAAGCTATATAAAATTTTGTGTTTAATATGTTATGAGAAATTTTAAGTAATCTGGGTATATCTATGAAACTTATATTGACTTTCATGTTTTAGGATCTTAAAAAATACAACTTCTATTACTGGTTTGCATTTTTAGCTCCAAGCTGTCCAGACATAAAGATGATCAAACCACCTGCTATATTATCTTCGGCATTCTCTCAAACTCAGGTCTTAGACATTAATTTGTGTATGTTTGTGAACCTTATTATTTAATTCTTTCTAAAAAATTAATTTAACTTGCTTTAACAGATAGAAGATTTGGAACATGGATGGTGCAATATAAATGACATCAACCAGCGTGGCTATTTCATTGTGAAGTTTGAAGGACAAAAGGCTAACATTACTCCTCTGAAAGAAATTGCAACATTGTATAGCAATCAAAGTGAGTAACAATCTGTAATGAACGTTTTTAAGATTTCTTTCAGCGCTATTTAACTTTTTTTAAATTATTTATTGACAAGAAACCCCAAAGAGCAAAGCTCCATGATAGGGGAAGTAGTTTAACAGGCATGGCGGCAAGACAATATAATACTAGCAACAGAAATGATGTATTAACAAATATAGACTATAAACCACATAACAATGATTTTTGATTAAAATACAGGACAAAGCAATTTTTTTACATAATATTACAAGTTATAGCAGGACAACTTGCAAGAACAATTAGGGATTATTAGGATGGACACTTGTGGGTTCAGCAACAATTTAGAGCAACAAGAAAGTTGATTATTACAACAGAACAATACAAACTATGGTTTACTACATGAGGTAGAATTTAGTGGCTGCTTTTTTAGAGGCTTTGTAAGTAGGGTTGCTTGTAACTTATATTAATTTTCTTGAATTTTTTTTGTGTGTTCAGCTGACAGTTGGGATGATGTTTATCTAGCCTTTTGCGACCCTTGTTCTTCTGGAGATCATCCTGGGTGGCCCCTGCGCAATCTTTTAAGTGCTCTTGTTTACTATTGGTAAGTTAAATTTTAAAATAAGTTGATAAATTCTTTTTGTCGAATATTGTTCAAGACCGGGAAATTTGGTTCTCCCGTTAAGAATTGAGTTATGTTGTATTACAGCCCTCATACTTTAGGGAAGCAGATCAACATATTAAGCTTAAGGTTTCTTTCAAAGTCTCATGCACAGATAAATGCAGGAGATAAAAGTTTACTGTTTACTGTGGAACCGCAGCCATTTAGTAAGTCAGATTTGAAGTGGGTTGGTTGGGAGCGCAATAATCGTGGCAAGTTTGGACCTCGATTTGTAGACGTCAGCAATGACATGGACCCTAAGAAGTAAGAAAATCATCTAACACTGTTTTGCATATAGACTAAAGTTTCAAGATTTATAAAATTCTTTTCGTCTCTTTTGTGGTTATTACAGCCTGCAATTGTTTTTCTTCTTTTTAGACGAGCAGAAAGTGCTGTTCATCTTAACTTAAAACTAATGAAGTGGCGACTACTACCTAACTTGGATTTGGATTTAGTGCAAAATACACGCTGCCTTCTCATGGGAGCTGGTACCCTTGGCTGCACTGTTGCCCGCTTACTAATGGTAAATATAAGCATCACATAGGAATTTTTTTTTTTCCCCACAGTGTTAGTATTTTTAGCATTGAAGGGTTAAGTTATGATTCGTGTTCTTTTGCATTAAGAGCTGGGGAGTTCAGCATATAACCTTTGTGGACAATGGATTAGTTTCCTTTTCCAATCCAGTGCGTCAGTCCTTATTCTCATTTGAAGATTGTCTTAATGGGGGTCAACCTAAGGCAGAGGCAGCTGCAAGAGCCTTGAAGATGATTTTCCCAGGGGTGGTGAGTGTTACAACAGTTTTAAACGAAGCTTCCCAACATTGTACGACCTGCACGACTTAAGTTGCAATATCTTCATTTCTTCACAGATATCTTCCGGAGTTCAAATCAACATCCCAATGCCAGGTCATTCCATTGGAGATTCTATGTTAAAAGAGACAAAAGACACTGTGGATAGTTTAGAAAAGCTTGTGAATGATCACGATGTTTTGTTCTTGCTAACCGACTCTAGAGAGAGCCGTTGGCTTCCCACTCTTCTTGCTGGCAGTCGAAAGAAGGTATGTACTTGATTGATTTTTGGCATTTTTATCTTAACCAGTCAAGATGTGATGCTCATAGTTCAATTTGTTCTTCTTCAGCTTGTCTTGAATGCTGCTTTAGGGTTTGATACTTTTCTGGTCATGCGACATGGTATACATGTTGATGATGAGTCTGTCCCTGACTTTAATGCGGACAGCATACCAGGAAGACACCTTGGCTGTTATTTTTGTAATGATGTTACTGCTCCAGGAAATGTGAGCCCTTTTTTTCTTCTTCTTTTTAATAAGTTTTTTCTCACTCAGCACTCTCTTGATAATGACTAAAATTTCCCATTATTATGTCCAGTCCATGGCTGACCGCACTTTGGACCAACAGTGTACTGTAACAAGACCAGGCATTTCAGCTGTGGCTGGTGCTCTTGTTGTTGAGCTTCTGGTGTCTATTCTACAGCATCCCCTGAGGTAAACTGAGATTTAGCTTGCTCTTTTTTCCTAATTATTTTCTTCTAGTGAATTCTTTACCCCCCAACAGTTAAGCAATGTCTTGTTTTAAAATGTAAATATTCAATCTGTGAACACACTATTACTTTTGAAATAAAAATATTTCAGAGGGGATGCCCCTGCATTTTTACCATCTGTGCAAGGGAAGGAAATCAGAGAAACTGAAGGTAGTCTTTTAGGAACTGTGCCTCATTCCATTAGAGGATTCCTTGCCTCATGGGATCAGATCACCCCTGCTACACACAGATTTTCTAATTGTATTGCATGCTCACAAAAGGTTTGTACCTCTTCCATTTCTTACTCTCTTTATTCATCATTAGAAGTTATGTTTTTTCACTTTTTCTGGACTCTGCCTTTACAGGTTTTAAAGGAGTACTCTTTGAGAGGATTCGACTTCATCTTGGATGTCCTAAACTCAGCAGTTTATTTGGAAGATCTAACTGGCCTTACAGCTATGCACAAAGAAACTGAAAGTGCAGACGTAAGTCATATTTGCTTCTCTTATTGTTTTTCTTTTCATTGACTTATTTTAGTAATATCCAACTTGTTTTCGTTTTCCTCTTTTATTTAGGTATGGGAATACAGTGACTCTGAAGAAGAAAAAGAGAGCGGTTTAGAATGATCAATTTTATTGTAAGCTTGCTGATTCATATTAATCACAGAGCCTTTGCAGTTTTAAATAAAGAATTCTCATTCATTCTAAGTCAAAGCACATATTTCTTTATTAACAAAGATCCACCTATTACCGCACACTTCCAGCAACACAGTCAAGTCATAACTTTTTAACCAGGCCCCTCTCGACTGAATAGAGGACTCTTGGCCCCTATACCTGCAATTTTGGAGACTATCTAGTAATTACCAGTCAGAGCAAGGAAGTCGCTATGATGTCCCAGTGACAGTGAAAGTCAATAAAAGATCAAAATAACTATTTCATGATTGACAGGGTGAGTCTTTAATTCAGCCATAATATTGAATGGTCCACACTTGTTTTTAAACGATCAGTCCAGGATCAGTCATTCCCGCACAGGAAACCTGGCGGCTTGACTACGAGACCATGGATTCAATTTCGGTACTTTAGTCGCTTTGACGAGTAATTCATAAGACAGCAACTAACACTTCACGAAAACAATTTATTTTCAAGATGTAAGTGGAAGCTATCTCCACAGAATCGCTCCTACATGGGCAGTCAGCCCGCCATTGAGAAACAAAAGCTTTCTGCTGTCCTGTCTGCTCAGATTGTGGTTGTGGTTGCCTAAGTTATCTGTCAGCTGTCAGACGCAGTGGGCGCAGTCAAACGTCTGACTTCAGAATTAAGCCGTAAGAAGTGTGCAGGTACAGATATGGCAGATCCTAAGTACGCGAACCTACCTGGCATTGTAAGTATTGTTATTTTTGTAGTTTTCTAATTCATGTTTCATAATAGTCGTGAACAAATGAGAACTGAGGTTATGCTTTCGTGTGGACAGTTTATTTTCATACCTGTTGGGTGTTGTAACTCTGAAAACTTTGCGTTTAAATCAGATTTTAAGTTCATTTTAAACTTGCGTTGTAATCCACAGACTGTTTTCTGTACTTCTGAATTGCTTAGTGCGATTTTTCCTTTTTGTTGTGTAGCGCTTAACCTCCTTTGACGTTCATATTTTCTCTTATAATGCAATTTTACGGAGGTATTTAAATCTGCTTTTCTTGCGAACTAACTTATGTGCGTGTTACACTTCTCTTTTCTTTTTAATATGCTACGACGATTTATCGACAGTGCTGAGGAAAGTTACATGTACATGCACCTATCTGGGGCTTTGCATTACATTTTTTTGAAAGAGTGGTGTGGTCTTGATGTAGTTCTTACTTTCTCCAGGCTTATGACCAACCAGATGTTTATGAATCTGAAGATTTGCCAGAGGCAGATCAAGCTGAGGAAACTTTTGAGGTTTGTATTTGCTGAAAGATGATATTTATTAAACTCATCAAATTAATAATATACAATTGTTTTGAACATGATTGACTTTTCTAAACCTTTGTATCTACACTGTGGCAGGAAGAGAACGAGTGTATTGAAAGGCTTCACCTGAGCGCAGCTGACTCCTTTCTTAAGTTTAAGGATAAACATCTATCTGGGCATGCTGTCGATTTTTCAGATCGCCTCAAGAAGGTTCCTAACAGGGGCTATGATGCAAGGTTAGCATTTTGAATAGACATCTAGTTTATGAAATAGTATATCAAGCATCAGATCATATTTTCTCACTGATATTATCAAATCCACAGGTCAGGTGTGTGGGAGCTGGCTGGGGATGGAGAAAAAGAGACACCTTTGCAGAAGTATCAACGCCTTCAATGTGAAATGAAAGAGTTCTTGGAGGAGGTGGCTGCATTGAAGAATGTGGCAAAGGAAGATAGTAAAGTAGATACAGCTGCGTATAAAACAATGGCAGCAAACATTGAACGTGCTCAGAAGCAATTGGTTGAGTTTCGCTTAGAAGAGACGCTTGGTCCTGAGTTGTTGGCTTCACTGAAAGATCCTGACACCGCACAGTTAAAGTTATTATCGTTTCTGAAGGAAAGATTTTGTTTTTGTGTTAAATTGAATTAATGTTATAGTATTGCATTCGATTTTTCAGGAGATTGATAGCTCACCTTGAAACTTATGAGAAGAAAAGCGTAAGAGCTCCTGATTCAAGTGCTAAACAGAAACAAAGTTTGCCATCTGCTGGTCAGGATATTGTAACTTATGAGTTACGCTATCGTCCTGAGCATGTTCGACTTCAGCAAACATCTAGAATCGCAGAGTTGGAGCAACGAATTCACAAACTTGAGAGTATCCTTGGGGCAAGGAACGAAAGCATGGTAATAATTCATTTTCTCTCGACTTTTCAGGGGTTTCATTCTGATGCTTATTCTGTAAACTTCTCTGTAATTTTTCCCTCAGGCACGATTAGGGCCCAACATCCAAAACCAAAGCATTTTCGCACTTGTGCAAAATCTAGAAAGCAGAATTGCTCTGCTTGATGCATCTCAGCTTGACAGTGCTGAAAACCGCTTAACAATTTTGGCAGGGAAAATGGATTGCATTGCAGAGAAAGTCATCAGTCAGTCAGACCCTGAAAAGGATGCTAAGGTGTGTGGAATTAAGTCTTGAATTGACTATCTGGTATTCTGTTACAATGTTCAAGCTTATTTTTTTATGTATTCTGTTTCCCTGAAAGATTTCTGAACTCTATGAATTAGTCAAGAAGACTGAACCAATATCAAATGCTTTACCCCAAACTATTAATAGACTCAAGGCACTGGAATCATTACATCGGCAAGGTAACCAGTCATGACAGCAATCTGAAAGTACCGGTGAATCTGCTTGTATTCATGATCTATCACTGTTGCAGCAAGTGATTTTTCAACATCACTATCAAAACTGGAGGCCTTCCAATTGAAACTGATGGAAAGTCTGGAGGGAAATCAAAAGCTTCTCCAAACTGTAGAGAAGAGCTTTTCTGAAAATGTTGAAACTATCAAGAAAAATATGAGTGCACTTGATCAGAGATTAGCAGCTCTGCCCAAGAAGTAACTTGAAATGAGTATTTTGTACTTTATTAGCAGAAATGATGGCTTATAATTAGTTTATCATTGTTAATCATAAAATTGTGGGAAGCTTGCGTTCTTTTGCATAACTAATTGGATTGTGATGTCACAATTATGTACTAATAATTTATCATTTTATTTGAAAAAGGTTATATTAAATGGCTTTCATAACAATTGTATTGTACTTTTATTTCTCAAAAATTCCTTCACATCACAATTATTTTTATTTAGTGGGGAATGAGAAATTACTTCTTTTAATAAATTAAGTATCAATCTCTGGATGACATTAAAGCAATCAAATGTAGACATGATACATGCAAACTAAAAATTAATTGGTTCATTAAATTTTCTTCATTGAGAGAAGTTTCTGAGGTATTTAGCATTACTCGTACAGCCTGGGCAGCTATGTAAAGTATCATGAACATAAATATCACAGTCTAAGCAGAAGATATGTGAGCACATACCACATGAGTAAACCTGCAACAAAAGACATTTTTTAAAAATTATATTTAAATCATTTTAAAATTGACTTTTGCCTCAACTATGTGTCTCACATGTTTATCTAATTCCACAAATTTTCTCCGACATCCAAAACAGTTGGTCACAGTCACTCCTTTTAAATCTGTTTCCAGAAAGTTGTCCACTGGGAATAAATGATGATAAGAGCGAGCAAGATGTGGTGCTGATACAAGAGTCAGTCCACAAGAGCGGCATTCAACAGGTAATTCACAGTATTTACTGCCACATTGTGGACACAAGTGACCTGATGCACCCAATTTGGCAGTGTTTACTTTGCTCTCAACATCCAAATGACTATAAACAGAAATAAAAAAAATGCAAATTTATGAAAGATGCCAAAACAGTGCATAGACTAGACGATATTCAGGAAAAGGATTTTCACATACCACATGCAAAAAGACATGGGACAGTTGTTGGAAGAACTAGCCCCATCGACTGATTCCTTCCCACTTTTATTGTGGTGAGGAAAGCCCATTCTAACAAGAGATGAGTCTTGAGAACGTGCTGCTGGAGGGGGCTCAACCTGTTGGAGAAGCAAGTCTCTGAAGTGGCAATCATCTAAGATAACCGAGTACAAACCGCCTGTTTCCTTGCTGAGGTGACGGCATACTCGCACTTCGGCAGCCAGTCCAATTACAGAGCAGCGAACTCCTTCTGCTTTCATTTTCTGGAAGTGGGGCACAGAATAAATGTAGTAAACATGAGTACCACACTTGATTGTACGCAATGTCCAACCAAAATACACAAATCATGGAAAGTTAATTTTGTATTTACCTGAATGGTAACATTTATGTCATGTGGATCACAAGTAGTAAGCGAACCCATTATGACGAGAACCTCTCTACTTGCATGACCAGGTAGAAGACGCAAGGAACTATAAGCCAGTTCTAATGAGTTCTGAAGAGAAGGTTCACCGCTACAAGGGCCTTGAGAAATTTGTTTCACAATCTAATACGACAAAAAAATCCAGAAATTATTCACTTGCTAGAAAAATTACAACTAATCACAATAAAAAATAAATCAAAAGAAGTACTGACATCAACATGTTTTCGAACATTGCCTGCTAATTCACAAACTATTTCGGCTCTCTTATTCCTAGTTATGATTATACCCATTTGACTGATAGGATTCTGATCAAAGTATTCTTCAATGAAGCCTTCAAGGAGCTAGAAAAGGGATTAACAAGTTTAACAAATGTACAGGTTAATAGTTTAACAATTTCACAAAGCTGAATACATATAGTCACCTTGGCAGTACAAAGCTGACGGGTTGGTTTCAAATCCTGATCAGTCATAGCGTCAGAGCAATCCAAAACAATGAAGAGATGCCTCATCATACCAAGACGAGTATTAGGCTTCCTTTCTGCCTGGCGTTTTCTCTTAGCACGTTGAATGATCTCTGCCACCGATGCTTCCAACATACCATCGTCATCCTCTTTGATGGCCTCCCTTTATGGTACATAATGTTACGAATGAAATTTAAATCAAACAAAGTAATCAATAACCAATGAATTTAACATTCCATTCGTAAACTTACCATGTCTTTTCATAGCCTGTCTCCCAGCGGTATTCATTACCTTCCTCATCGTCTGCCATTGTGAACCACCAGAGGCGAAGCTGCATACAGGAGAAATAATTAATCATGAAATGACATGGACATATAGCAAGAAATGAGATGTTTGAAATAAAAAAAATAAAAAAAATAATAATAAGCAGCATAATCACATAATACCAAGCAGACCACAAGTTAAAGGGAGATGACAGCAGGGAATTAATTGAATCAAATTTGAGGCTTTGAAGGAAAGATTTTATATCTGGTTGACAGAAAACGTTCAACTCACTGCGTCGAAGCGGTCGAAGCACTTTTCTTACCTCGTTACCAAGTTATCCGGCACTTTGTCAAAACCAAGGTGGTCAAAACAAACCACCGTGCCGTGCCGTGCCATTGCACGTTAAATGCACTATTCGCACGCTGACCGGGTTCTTGCAAATAAGCAGCTATGCGTCATCCCGCGAAGGCGCGCCCCCCCCCCCGCAATGCCCTTCCCTTCCCCCCTTCCCGTCCCCATCCTCCTTCCCCTTCTGACCATGGGCGATAAGTGAAGCCGTAGTCATAGGCGGTGGAACTCTTCGTCCATGTTTTGTCAATACAGTTTCAGAAATTGCTTATCGAGCGGTATTTTTTGTCAACATTTTAAGCGCCGAAAGTGACGCGTAGCTGCTGTCTCTGTGCCATTCTCCTTCTACTATTCTAAATCCACTCGATCGCCCTTACGCCGACCCGACGGTATCTCAAGATGTCTACCGCTCTGCTCGCATTCATTGCCGTAATTCTGTGTGTTCTATTTCGAATTCTGAATGTAAACAGCCACGCTGAGAAACCAGCATTGTACTGCAAGGACATAAACTTCCTTGAAACGGTATCTAAGATCTCCTCTGTCGTCCAGGAACCGTAAGTGTTTATCTTGGCGCTTGAAGTTTAGGTTAGCGTTCTTGCGGAAAGGAAGGCGTTGAAGGCCAACGTTGTGTCCTCTGGTTGGAAGGTCCAGAAAACACCTGTGTGACTTGAAAATTTTATGCCAGTTTTCTTCTGATCTTAATGCTCACCTGTCCTTCGTTTAATTATTCCTCGTGTGAGAGTCATGACATTGTTCAAAAGTGAAATTGCCTCCAGAAGGTTCCAGGCTAGCGCTTAAAAATATCTACTGTCTTTTTCTAATTTCGCTTTTGAATTTATATATTTGCGTGTCTCTGAATTTATGGTGTTTCTTTCAGCTATGTTCCTACACGTCTTTGGGGTTTCAGTGGCCATGTTCAAACTGTGGTTCACAGTATTCTTGGGCGGTTGAAATGCCCATGGCCTATTGGTGAACGTTGTTGCCTCCACCTTGCGGATGGTTCTACACTTACCTATGACTTATACCAGCCCTTAAACCAGACATTTGAAGGTAATTTATATTTACTTAGTTTTCTGCAATTATTTTACTTGTCAGTTTGCATTTCTGATTTGTTAATCTTACTGTGTGTTACAGATGATGTTACTCTGGCTATCTGTCCGGGGATAGGAAATACCTCTGAAAGTGTTTATATCCGCACATTTGTACATTATGCTCAATGTCATGGCTATCGTTGTGTTGTATTGAACCACTTGGGTGCCCTTAGCAGTGTTGCTCTCACGGCTCCAAGAGTGTTTACATATGGTACGATCTGCTTAAGACTTTTGTTCTTTCTTATTTTCAATGAGTATGTGTCTGATATTAAGTCTCTATTCAATACAGGTCATACAGATGATTATCACTCAATGGTTTGTAGTTTGGTGGCTCGCCATCCAGGAACACAGGTCGTGGCTGTTGGATTTTCACTTGGAGGGAATCTCATAACCAAATATTTTGGAGAAACTGGAAGAAATTTGTCCTCAAATATAATTGGCGGAATATCCATCTGCCAGGGGTACTGTGCCATTGAGTAAGTTCTGCGAACCAAGTGTGTGTTATTTGCTTGAGCTTTAGTATGTATGTATGATTGCTAGGTTTTCACCACAGTGATTTTGTTCTTACTGTCCTTATAATTCCAAAATTATATTTTTGATATTATCTTCCGCTCTAATCTTTGTTTCTTTGGTCAACTTTTCAGTGGGAGTGCGTACCTTCTGAACTGGCAAAATTTCCGACGTGTTTATCTCTATGTGATCACCGAAACAATGAAGAGCATCATATTGCGTCATCGTAATGTCTTACTGGCAGAACCAGTTCGCAAAAGATTTGGCCTAAATGAACGAGACATTGTTGCTGCTGCCACCTTGCCTGAGCTTGATGAAGCTTACACTAGGTAAACTTTCTTCTTAGACACTGATCACTGGCTCTTATGCAATGAATGATCCTGTTATATTTTACATTGATGTTGTTATTTGTTCTTGAAGAAGAGTCCACAACTTTAAATCTGTGACTGAAATGTATGGCTGGAGTAGTTCCAAATATTATCTCCACAACATTAAACTGCCTATGGTATTTGTGAATGCTCGAGATGACCCAATAGTGCCTGAAATGATGCTTGAGCCCATTCGTGAATTTGCCTGTACGTATTGTTTTTCAGCTGTTATTTACAGTTGGTTAAATCTAGTACCAAGGAGATTTAACTTTTTTCCTGCTGACATTTTTTGAAATTTCTATTTATGTTTTGCCTTTCCTTCTCTTATCAGCTTAATTAAATAACGTATTTTCTTTTGCAGCCAATCACCCTAAAGTCCTCTATGTGGAAACAGCCCATGGTGGTCACCTTGGGTTTTATGAGGGAGGTTTCATCCAGGCTAACCCTGTTACGTGGCTAGATCGCTCTGTGGTGAGCTTAATTGGTTCCTTGGTCTATGCTCATTCAGAAAGCAAGCTCAAGTTCTCTGCCGCTGCCCATTAACACATTCAGTGCGGGAGCCCCAAAAAGTAGCTGGAATGTGACCTCTATACGGCCACGCCGCACTAAATGTGTTAAATTAGTGTAATGAAATGCTGTTTTTTTTTTTTTTTTTTTTTTTTTTTTTTTTTTTTTTTTTTTTTTTTTTTTTTTTTTTTTTTTTTTTTTTTTTTTT
>CABIKL010000826.1:0-18732 GCA_902196195.1 Aptinothrips rufus | reverse complement strand
CGATGCACATCTTGTTGAGCTGGCGGTCCTCCTAGATGGCCTTCTCGTGCTGCTTGGTGGCGGCCTGCCGCTCCGGAATGCTAGTCGTCCGCCCGGTTGGCGAGCTTGGAGTGCGGGCGCGCAGACACTCCACTCGCATGTCCAGGGCGAGCACCTCGCCCTCCGCCTCGCGGTGCTGAAAGCAAGTCAGCACTCCGCTCGAGTGACTTCCGGAATCTAACAGTGACACATCGGAATGTACAGTGACCTGTCCGCGCGCATGTTAGACAGTCGGCCCCCTCATCCCGGTGGGGGGTCCCCCCAAAAACGTCGATGATTTAAGCTCTTTCCATTACGTGCATGGATTCACGCGCACCTGTGTCTACCGAAGAACCGGCGCGCCATCTAGCGGAAGACACGGGCAAGTTCACGCTGTCACCACCGCTGGACCGTTCACAGAGGGAGCCCAAACCGAGCTGGAGGGGGCTCAGACCCCTCTGAGCCCCCCCGTGGCTCCGCCACTGCCGACACCTTTCCTTTAGCGCCAGACACAGGCCCGTCTTGTGGATCCCTCGAGACAAGTCCAGTCGCCGCGAATGACGGAAGAAAGGGACAGCTGATGTCCAGAAGCTTCCTCGCAACAGCGGCACAACGCACCTCTCCAAGCGGCACCTGAAACAACACACAACAATTGCAGATCAGTATGGTGCGATTGCAACTGACAGTGAACTGCCTGTGCTTCAGCAGTCATGCACTTCACCTCTATGTGTGTGAAAATAATCAATCTTCTTTGTCCGCTCAAAAAAAAATTTTTGCTTCGATATTCGATCATTTGTCCTTCCATCCGCGGTCACATCCAGAGGAACATCCCAATTCACTTGCTCACAGGGGTTGATCAAATTCCCAATGTGTGACTGTAGTTCTGTTAAGTAAAACCGTCCTAAGTATACCCGGGACTTTAAGCTCACCTCGGCCCGCCCGTTCCGAGCCAAGCATGACAGCAATGACAGCCTTTCAACAAAGAACTGTGGCTAGCTCATAACTACTTAACTCATCTTCTAAAAAATTTCACAAATCACTTGCCTTCAGACCTCCTCTAGGATATTGTTATTTGACGAATCAGAATGATAATGAGCCCAAAGGTATCTGCAGGCTAGATTGCAATAAGTGACATCCAAATATGTCTCAAGACAAAGGAGTCACTTCGATGTGCTCCCACTCAACAACAAAAGAAAAGAATCATTTCAGCATTTACCAAATTTCTGCGGTGTTTATTTAAAATTTAGTTTAAAGACAAAAAAAGCACAAAATCATGTAGCAGAACAACTAAGGAAGAAATGCAACATTATTTCAACTGTCTAAAAAGCCACAGAAATTTTGAATCTCCAACCTACGTAGTATTTTAGAGATTGGAGATTCTTTAATTTTGGTTATCGACGTAGTATTTTAGAGATAACCAAAATACTAACTAGTTCAATATGTGATGTAGCATTTAATTTCACAGAAGGTGATAACAAAAAAAATTCAGCGAGTAAATTCAAGAACGGGGGCAGTGAATGATATTTTCTCAAAATATAAATACAAGAATCAACAAAATAAAATCGCCTTGCACTAGGAACTCCGATGAAAGACACTTAGAGAAAGAAAAACGATCGACTGTCACTTGCTCTCCTCTGAGAACACACTTATCAACAATAATTGTCAAGAAAGAATGAAACAAAGTTGGTATTCAGGTAACTGAGAAGTAAAATTATATTTAATAAGTAATGGCATCTGAGACTACTGAACAGCATATGGCTAAGGTTGCAGTACCAATATACATGTACAGTTAACTTTTGACAAACCATTGGTACTGCAAATTTGAAACATTAACTATCAAGAATTGCATCCTCCATACAAGTACATGAATGAATAAAATAAATAGATACAAAACATTCAGTTAAAATATAGCACAAAATATTTAGAACATGGATAAAGAAGATCTGAATAGAATACACACACATATATCAGGTCTAAGAGATCAGATAGGACAGAGAGTAGGCAAAATGTAAAACTTGACCATGACAAGCTTCAGAGGAATGAAGATCAGAGGTCAGAGTGCTTAAATACTCAAAAGCATAGCCAGTTAGTTTGTAGAGGCCAAAACGTTCTATATTAAAATTTTGGAAGCTTGGTCCCCAAAATATCTTTTTTTTCTCTCAAGTCATTAGGAGTCATAGGCATCGAAATACAATTTTGCATTAAGACAAATTTACATTTAACTTCAGAAGACAACCAGAAAAACTAAATGACAGTTTTTTAAGAGGTCTGTGTGATATTGGTCAATTTCTGAACAAAGCCAATGATAAGAGATTGGATTATTTTAATAATAATCATTTTATCAATTTTACGCACATCTTTCACTTTGCTTTGAGATTTCATTAAAACTATAATTTGATCATAGAGGTCTACATTTGTCATTGACTGAAAAACCTTAGCATAGTTATGGAATAGAGAAGATGTAAGTAATCTTACATAAAACCAAAATTCTCAACAGAATGTTTAAATCCATAAATCTAGCGAAAGGACAGTCACAAGCATACTTCTATTGACAATCTGCAGTTCGATTCGATCTGCTCCTAATTTGAACCACAATAAGGTTATTCCTGCATTTACTAAATTTGTGACAAAAGAAAATTGCTTTCCTCAATTTGTTATATAACTGATAGGAATAGAACACGAATTCTAAAGAGAAGAAGTTGAAAGAAATACTGTTACAGTTACTATGACACAATGGGATAAATTTAAAATAAATGATCATTTTCATGCTATGAAAATTAAAATTAACCATGCAACAAACAAAAAAAAAGATGACAACATTTTCATTACTGGTTATAGAATTCTCACAAATGTAAAATAGCTAATTAAAAGTTGAATATAACCATTTGTCCAGCGTAGGTACTCTTTCTATGTAGCATTCAATAACATTTGTTCAGTTAAAAAATATCAACTAAATCTTAGATAGGCTTATGACAATACCACAAAAACAAATTAACAGCACAGATAAAAATGTAGGATCCACTGACAATGTTGAGTCAGAGTCAAACTTAAAAAATATTTGTATTACAAGTAAATACTGTGAAAGGCTCCAGTACAGTAAAAGAATATTAGTGGTCTTTCTACCAGAGTTTTAGATAGATTAACTAGCACCTGGAAATATTTACTCTGTGATGATAAATTATGTATGATGCTTTTTCATGCTATGGCCCATACCATCATTAAGAAGAGTCACTTTCACTTTCACTCTAAAGTATGAATTGTGACAGATTTCACTAAAAGTATTTCAGGTACTACACTCTTAAACTAGGAGTTCAAATATCGGTTGGAAGGATATCGGGGATCAAATATTTGCATAGCTCTTCTTCACTGCTGACAAAGGTAACTTTGCTGGAGGTATTCTCATCAAGCCTGTAATCAAACAAGTTGTACCAGAAGATTGATATAAACGTAGTTCTGTCGAGAGTTCTATTCAAGTTTAACACTGAAAAAACACTCACCATCCTTTGATTACTGCCCAACAACCAGAGAAAAGAGATGGAGCATTGAGTATCAAGCACACTCCAAGTCGCTCTGGGTAATGTTTGCTAAGTAGCCAGATCAGATTTTTGAGAACCTGATAATCCATGCAACTTAAACCAAAATCTTGGAGGTCAAATACAATGCATAAATTGTCAACAACCTCCTCAAAACACTTTTTGCTTGCTTCTTCCTGGAAAAAGACCAAATGAGAAGCTTCAAGAAAAGTCCAAAGCCAATTTTCTTTTCTCTTTTCAAATAGCAGGAATAATGACATAAGATGAGCTTACCAAGCAGTATACTATGAATTTTGTGAGTTCATCAATATCTCTGTCATTGACATTGTGATTCTTGGCTGGTATATAAACAACTGGACGACCATGCATGTCACGATGCCTCAGCACTCTAGCTTTGTTGGCCTCCATATGCTTTTTCACCAACGGATTATCCTCAGTTAGCTCCGCTACACCATAATCAACTCGCCACTTGTTTGTTTTCAAAATAGCCTACAATGTAAGGATAATTAGACATTTCTCAAGAAATGCTCTTACAAAAGAGAGTTTAATTTCAAAGTGTCACACACCTTGAAGGCATCATCAACAGTTTTAAATGCTCGTAAGTAGCGTCTCAGAGAAAAGTCGTTATGATACTGTTGAGGATCAGCATCTGATATCATCCTCATTCTTTCCTTGAGTGATTTCAGATCTTCTTCACTCACAGGTTGTGGTAAAGTTGAAGCCATTCTGTTGCTAGAAAAAAAGTTTGGTTGAAATAGGCATATGGTACAACCAAAAACAGCAACAACAGGTGAAACTGGAAAGAGCATGTACATGTGAAGTTCAGACAACCCAACCCAACATTTATTTGAGATACTCATACCATAAAATTATATAAAGCAGTTAAAGAGAAATATGTAGCAATACTATGAATGCACATTTCTTTTAGTATAATTACCCTTAACTGGAAGTTTCTGTTGGTTCGTTACATTTAAAGCTAAAAATGCTGGCTCTGGTGCTAAACACAAAATAAAATATCATTCAAGCAAACATAATTTTAATTTTTAAACGGTACACCTTGAAAGCAAATGGAATGGGCGCAACGGGCCCAAAGAACTTTAATAAAATCACCCATTTAAGAGTATCCAAAAATCAGAAATTGACTTGAAAACTAACTAGTTGTCCATTCTCTAACCTATGAAGAGCAATAATCAACAATGACAACATAATGGTTCAATCCTCATACATGATGATATGAACGGAACACTTTCAGATGTTTGTTTAATATGGTCTCTCGCAATAATGAAAATTAAAAGAGCGACAGAGAGAGAAATGATAGACATTTGGTTGTACTCCGCATTTCATTAAGTGACAGACCCTACAAAAGATTTCTCTTTAGCGCTTGATATGTAACTTCAGAAAACCAACGAGTACGGTAGTCATTGTAAGTACCTTAAGATAGAGCTCCGAGTGTATTATTTTATTGGTAAAAGAGAAATGAAGTCCGGATGGCTACCATCTGTTGATACCAGTAGACCTCTCCAACCTCTCCTCCTGCTCTAGTCCCTTCCACCTCTCCTCCCCTCCTCGAGCACAATGCGCACAGCACAGCTCCAACTGGTGGCAAATATGAATGATGGCGAGGCTGAGTAACCATGTCCAAAAAGCACGTTTCTTACTCTGAGGAGCTCCCAGTCGAGGATTCCATAGCTTGTTCTGCAGTGTTTACTTCTCATTTGCATATTACTGTCTAAATCGTCCAGTCTCCTTTGACACTCATGTTCTTTTTCTGATTTCATTCTGTCCTTCCCTTAGGGAGGCAGAACTCGGGCTCTTGTTTTTCCCCCACCTTCTGTCTTGTGTTAACCGTTATGCAAATTGTTGCAATAATTTTAAACCTATAAGAAGAGGAAAAAAAGTGAGTTTATCACTTAAGAAATGGTCCTCTTTTTTCTTTTTATCAAGACATGACAGAAACAGTCATCAGGTTGAATTCAATGTTATTTATGATGCTCCATCTTCACTGATCATACTGATGGTTGGGAAAAGGAGAGAGGGTTAACAGAAAAACGTTTGTCAAGTTTCAGTCTTTATTTTCTCTTTACCATGAAGGGCCCTGCATAGGAAAATAACATTAATTTACTCAAAAATAAGAACTGCACCAAGCTGAAGCTGAAACAGAGCAAAATATAAGAGCAAAAGCAGACCCTCTTCAGGCCCAAAAAAGGACCAAAAACCCAAGGATTAACCCATTAGTGGCAAATGCCCACTGGCAGGACAGCAAACACTTAGTGGGACCTCAAATTTGGTATCTTTTCCTTTCCTTAAATTGAAGTTAACTAAATGTGAAAATCAGTCAAGTTAAGAGCATATTTCCCATAAACTGCAAAAAATGTCCAAAATGTTAAGCCACCTCTTGGAGCCTAGGGCACAAATGAGTTAATGCAAAAACTGACAAAATTTAGGATCAACAATAAGATATAACATGAAACTATTTACAGTATGAAAATAGTTACACATATTCACACTTATTGATGAAATGTGGACCACACCACAATGCACAGAAACAAAATCAAACTGACAAAGATATTTCAAAATTGGCCCAAACGGCAAGGAGACTGAATGGCTCAAAAAATTTGAAGTGAGGTAAAGGATTGATTACAAAAGGATACTGCAAAGGATTGTTACAAAAAAATTGAGAGTGGCAAACATAATGATAGCTAAGTATAACTTGCTATGGTTCTTAAAATCAGGATTGTGCATACAATCTGCGAAGGGTCTTTCAAAAATCATGCAAAACACTGTCAAACGCAAGGGGCAAGAAAGCGCTCCCTCTCAAACCTTTAAATTTTGGTTGTGAGCAAGACGAGCTGCTTCTACTGCTGTTTGGTATTAAGGCATGTGAAGAAAGTATTACGTGTGTGCTAATCTACAACAAGTCATCGGTCTCAGCTTGGTGAGATTTGTGACAAGTGATGAAGTAGATTGAACTCATCCAAAACTGCACAGTTTGTCTTATCTTAGAAGACTGGCAGCCTGTAGACTATACAGAAGTAGAACTAAAATTTTTAAGGTATGCTATATTTTACCCAGAACCCAAAGAAAGATGTTTAGAGATCGGTTGAAAATAAGTCATTTAGAAAAATAGAGATGATGAAGTATCCTTCAATAATTAAGAAAGAAGGAAGCCAGTCATCATGATAGGTTTTCTTTTCTTAGAAGCCTGACCATACCTGACTGGAAGAAGAATCATTCTATGCGCACCTTGGGAAGGTTGGTACCTGGTCGCCTTTTAACCCCCAACAAGCGAGCTGAAAAAACACCAACAAGTGCATTAAGCATATACCATAACAGAGATCTAAAACAAGACAGTCTTGGCAAAGCGACATAGACATGCTATGTTGCTAGAACCAGTTCAGTAAATTTGAAACTGTATTCATATTCATAAATTATTTTTAATAAACAATTAACTTATTTCAGAGACTTGAAATTTAGATATTGGACTAAAAAGCTATAGTGCTACTGAAGAAACTCTACTAGATCAATTTACCTAATTGAACAAACAAAATTTGTTAGTTTGATATCCGAAAAAAATTGGCGGCTATAAGTACGGACACTCATACTAGATAGCAACATTAAGCCAGGCAAAATAATTTCACAACCCCACAAACACTTGCAGACATAAAAGATCCCATTGTCCTAACATCGGTTATATTTTTGACGCATTTAGATCCTTGATGGGAGAGCACAATCGACGCAACACCTACCTTCCGCATAGCATGTATCGCCGCAACAAGACGCATTTCATATCGGTGGACGCCATGTCTGGAAGTACATGGAAAGCTCCAAGCCTTTCCATTCGCCTGAACTTCCAACCACTGTGCAAGCAGCTTTCCTCGAAGAATTTCATGAGAGATGGGAACTAGGTGAGGACAGAAGGCGAGCCTTCCCTCAAAGTTCCAATCATCCAGGCTAAGTATGCACAGTCAACATGTGCACCTCTACCAAGATGCCTCCCACACACAACTGGACCCAAGCCAGCTTGCTCAAAGTGGTTTGGAGTATCTCAGCTAATATTAAACCATCTAACTCATTGGAATGCAAGTCTTGTCCTTATCTGATTTGAAAGAAAATGTCTAAAACTGCAAGTTATTTCTGAACAATTCATTGCAATCCAAGTTAGATGATGTAGTAAAGCAACAACTGAAATATGTAATAAAGATGGGCTCAACTGATTGATACTACTGCCAATCTCAGGCAAGCTCAAAATAAATTTGTTATGGTTCAGACCTAGATTCTTGACATTTAGAATAGACTGACATGACAACTTTAATATTACAACAGAAAATGTATTAGACAAAATAATGTAAACAAATTGTCATAGCACAAAATTAATGTTTGTTGCAAATGAAACCAAAATCGACTGAGTGCTCCAGCCGACAGCATCAGGGACCATTTTCATCCAGCCCTATCAGAACAATGCACATAGTAAGATTTGTCTTAAGATGAAAGTCAATTTGAGCAATGCAAAATTAAAAAGATAATCATTTTAATGCTATGAGAGTTAAACTAAAAGTCTTGATTGTGTTCAGAACTTGCATAATTTTTAGACTTCAAGGTGAGTTAAGATTTTAACTTTTAACAGATGGATTAAACTTTTCCTACTATAGAGGTACTATGTACATCAACGAAAATTTTCTGATGACTTGAATGAATTAAAGTTGTAATAAGAGACAAACCCAGTGCATGGATAATTGAAAAATGGTGAGCACCAGCACACACACACAGAGAATATGTGAAAAAACACAATGATGTGCCATTGCCATCCCTTCAACTCAAGTGATGCTCCAGAATGCACAGACAGATTCCCACCACAACCTCAAACGGATGGTACCACATCTGGCAAAATAAGAACCAACGTTAGATAATTGTGTATAGTTTCGAGTCCACGTGGCTATAGTTCGTGATTTTCGCAATGGACGCTGCTGAGATCGGTTTTGGCTCGGGTACACGGTATCTCGGTGTACGGCCGTCGTGTCGAGGACTTTCGCTAGCGGCACGTCCAATGTGGGATACTGAACATCTACTCGGGTGAGAGGGCATTCAACAGTCGAGAATTACAAAGGAAATTATTTATTATATGGATCTATCGTAGTACAAGAAACAGGCTTCACATACAATGCGTGGAAGACAGCCTACAAAACTAATGATGCGCCGATGTACAAAATAATGAGACAAACGTTCGCTTATAAAAAGAAATTGATTTGGCTACGCAACGCAGAGATGATTAATAATCTAAGTTCGTTCCTAGACGTGCACTGATTTTTATGTTTTCCCCGCCTTGTGCGACCGTCAGTGCGATAAAATAAATTACAATATCGTGATTTAAAAATATAACTGCCTAACATAAAGAGCAACTTAATAGGGAAATAGAAATTTTTTAACGCAGTCGGTACTAACTTAACGCAATGGTTGTAATCTCAAGAAACGGCTAGAACCCGGTATTAACCAGTGTAACACTAGAGCACTATTACCGCGCGCTCGCCTCTTAATGAAAACGTGTCACATGAAGCATACCTAAGAAAATACATCTTACAATCAAAACATTAATAAAATATCCTGGCACAAGATTCGCTGTCCACGTTGAGTGCCGATTCTCGCACCTACGCCCGGCAGACAATCTTGCCAGCGTCGCACGCGAACATCAATCACGACGCTTAGAATCGTCGCGGCTGCATATCAGGGTAGCTACGGCATACAGACACAACGCAGAGAGTTAACGCAACGACCAACATAAAAAATATTGGAAAAAAAAGGAGGAAGCCCACCATGAGGAACAAAGCACCAATCAGAATTGAAACCAAGGCATTGCTAATGTATTTTTTTTATAGCTATTATCAAGTTTGGGATTTAGCTTTGAAGTTGCTAGCAAGATCATGATATTACTAAGTTTGACCTGTTATGGTCACAATACAACTCTGGAGGACTTTGTCCCACAGAATGAGCTCTTCATAAACAGTGACAGCAGAGAAGAATCTATTGGTAACCATCAGGATACCGAAAAATATCGGTCCCATCCTGGATAAAGCCATTGGGAAAGATGTTGGTAATGTGTTTAAGCATGCAAGTACTACAACCAACAAACCAAACGAAGCAAAATGTGAGTATCAATAGGGAAAAATTGTACCACGCTGAAGTTTTGATCGAGATAATATCGACTATTTGGTCCATCTTAACTGTTGACGCAGCTTTTCGCAGTCTTACATGCACCTTCATAGTTTCTCCAATCTCCGGGAAAAGTAATGATTTTGCAAACGCTCAGTGAATATTTGGATCAGCCATAAGCCAGTGTGCTATACTATACGGACACACACAGGCTAGGCCAGGAACAAGAAGTCTCATAATTCACTAGACAAGTCTAAGTGGTCCCATAGTCAGTAAAACAGATCCGATGTATTCTCTCTCATAAAAAGAGAGACTTATTAAAACTCTGAGACGGATTGTAGAAGTTTCACTGCTAAGGAACCACACATCTGTGAATTGTTATAAGACACGCATACACTGCTCCATAAATTCATAGTGAGGCCATCGCAATCGAAATCAAGACGCCCTAAACACGCTCTATAGAGAATGTACGAGTCGCAGTGGTTTCTCCACATGATCGAACGCTTCGGGAACGGTGTTGACTAACTTAAATTAAATCGAAAACCCTAACCGTCAGGCCATTAGCAATACTAAAAAGTCTACAGATCCAATCCATTTACCACCAAAAAGCTAAGAAGCCAAAGCAATTAAAAAACAAAACAATTGGACATGCACCAAGAGATACACATGTCCTTACAGCCAGTCATGCATGTGCAAAAGGAATGATGGAAGTTGACCTTTACCATTGAAAATCTAGAGCCAAGGATGTCCATGTAGTCACATGGTGTCATTCCAATGAGGAACAACTCTTGAGTTAACTGAAAAATTCCAAATGTATAAGACTAAATTACCACACTCAGGGACAATCCCATGCAATGTTTAACCAGTAATTAAGAAAAAAAAATGTCTAATTTAAGAGCACTGAACATTAAGTTAAAGGTAATTAGATCACACAAGTCAGCAGTGGATAAATAGATTAATTTCAGAACCACTTCGACTAGAAATAATTTAAAAAAATGAAGACTATGAAAGCTTAAGTTGAGCGCAAGAGATACATACAAAGTGGTCAAAGCACTCTGCTTAATCTCTTATACTGACAAATAATGCCAAAAATAACCCAGCACTCTGCAATTTCTCAAAAATGACAAATGAGTTAATAAAAATACAAATGCAAAGTTAGTTTTTAAAATTACAATCAAAATTGTGAGCCTGAAAATGAGCCACTCTCAAAAACACAAACAGAGGATGAATAAGTTCTTGAATTTAGGAATTAATAAGGATTACTTTAGTGACTAACAAAATGCATAATGATCAGATATACTGGATAAAAATGACTGTACTTTGCATATGTTGAATACCCTGTGAACATTTTATCACTTGAACATATGGGTTTAAAAAAAGTGAAAGGTTTGCAAGAGTACAAAAATTGGTAGGACAAAATGCTGCACAAAGAGACAAGGCAAAATTGAATTCTTACTAGATGCATTGAATAAGTAACTGAAATTTAAAAATGATTTTGTACACATTATGAAGGGTCACAATTTCAATCATTAACACATAAAAGATAAGAAAAATGATCAGTCCTTGAAGCTTGATCAGTGCAATAGTAACTAGTCCCAAGTCAATTTCTAGAGGTACCAACTTTATGCTTGAGAATAAAAGCATGCAACATTAACAGTCAATGTAGAGTAAAAGTTTTGGTAATTATAGTATTTCTGATTATTGCACATTAACAAATGTATTAGCATTTAAAATCATGAATCTTCCTTAATTTCAGCATCAGTTAATCAGAGCGTTTATGCAGCATAATCAGTCAAACTGAGCTGTCTTCTCTCTCAGTTTTAGAAGGTTTCTAGCCAAGTTGAAAAAATAATCTTTGAAAATTGGTTTTCCAATTTTTACCCAGTTTGCTTGTGTAAAACTATGGCCGAAAAAGGGGGCAAGCAATTTCCTCAAGGAAAGTGAAAGTAATGATAACACGGTAATCTAACACAAGTCCTAGTGCTCTCTCCAACAAAAATTTTTTCACTGCATTCAACACAAAATTCTGAATGCTATTGGCTAAAAGTGGAGGACACAAAGAATTTAAAACAGTTAGCTGCCAAAAAACTAGCACAGTAAGAGCATGAAAAAGACTTTGAAGAGCATGATTTGAGCATAAATAGGGTGATTTTGAAGCAATGAACAAGGCTCTTAAAAAGCATAAAGTTGCTATCTCTATCAACTTCTTCCATGCTATATAAACATCTTTTCTGAAACATAAGAACAACATTTTAAAACCTCTAAATGACAGTCCATGCATGGTTAAGGACACACATTCATGCCCTCTGAAATGGCAAGCAGTAAGCCCGGGCACCACTCACCGTCCTCCACGGGAAGGAGGCCCATATGGGTCCATACCACCACCATTCCTTTCAAAACTGAAGGAAAAATCAGCAAGTGAAGAGACATGCAAGTATGCTAGCCAGTAAAGCACAACTTCACGCTTATATTATGGTAACTTATAACTTACCCAGTGCCATAAGCAGGCTGGGGAGGGGGAGTTCTGCGGCTGAACATGTCTGTGCCAGCACCTAGTCTGGCAGCACCATAGTCCCTTCTTTCATAGCTCTGAGGTGCCATAGCAGCGCGCTCGTACCCATCTCGAGGGGCAATGTCTCGGGGTGTGAGGTCTCGTGGCGTCATGTCACGGCGTTCATAGGGCTGCCTCATATCAGCATAGCCACTTCGGTCTGCTTCTCTGTACGGACCAGCCCCATACATATCACTGGCAAATTTTTAACAATGACATTTAGTGGATCAATGAATATCAATCTCACTACTTGTTAACCTAGCATGAAACTTGCGCTAGTGGATGTTGGAACACAACATATAGACATACATGCATATAACCAGGGAATTTCATTACTACCTCCTACACAGCAAATATGACATGCTAGACAGAACAATTGAACTGCTTACCTGGCAGGCATTGGAGCGGCACGGGCGTATGCGCTGTAGTCACGTTCATAGCTATGAGCCATTGCCATCCTGTCCATTCCATAGCCAGCATCTGCACGGTCCCTGTAGTCGGCGGAACGATCCATGTAATCACCAGCTCGCCGGTCGTCATAGTAACCATTCCTCATGCCGGCCATGGCAGCTCCAGTGGGAGGAACAGGTCCAGCACCAGCTGGTACTGGTCCAGGCCCCACAGGCCCAGGGCCCACAGGACGCCTGTCAAAGTCAGGCCTGCCATAGGGCTCAGGACGTCCATAGGAGTCAGGGCGGCCATACGGTCCAGGGCGATCATAGGGGACAGAGCGGCCCATTCCATATCCCATGCCTCCACGCATGGGTCCAGGTCCAAAACCACCACCCCTGCCTCCACGGCCACCAAACCCACCACGGCGAGGACCACCATCACGGCTGCCCTTCTTACCAGTAGATGCCTGTTGAAAAAAATACAACATTTGCAGAGCCAAAATAAGAGATCACATTTCTTCAACTGAATTAACAACCTATATAGGCCTGTAGGGCTATCAAAGGTACAGGTGATTTTTACTTAGATAAAGGCTATTTAATTTCCAGATATTCAAAGCCCACATTAAAGGTAAAGCAAGCAAAACAAGAAGGGTAGAAAAGTGGAACTCTCAGTTTAATTGGATAGGAAATAGTGTAACAATATAGTTTGTAGATCCTCAAAAGCAACAAGGTTATATGAAATAACAAAAATAAAATGTAATGAAACAATACAGCACAGAAGATAGAAAAAGTAAATAAAAACATACCTCAACACTGATCAAGGATCCCATAAAATTGCAGTTGTTCAAGTTTTGGATGGCACGGGAGGCCTGGTCTTCGGTTTTCATATGGACAAATCCATAGCGGTTCAAAATATCACATTCTGTCACAGTACCATATTGCTCAAACAGCCTACGCAAGTCTTGAGGCTGGGCATTCTCCGGCAGACGCCCCACAAAGATCTTAGTCTTGGGAGGGTTGGTGGAGGTCTTGATATCTGCAATCGAGCAAGAAAGATACTTGATCAGTGAGGCAGCGGCAGCGCTGAACACAATGGTGCAAGTGAAATGGACACCAATCGTCCTAACCTCTTCCCATGAAAAAAAAAGATACGTATGAGTCCAAAAATTACAATTAAATAATGATATTGTAGAAATTTATCGGAGACAAGCCAAATGCTGGAGTCAACCGCGAGCATCGAGCGCCGCGCGGGGTCATTGAATCATCATGACCGCGCTAGCTAGAGGTGAGCAAAGCAAGCACCTAAGCCTAACCAAATCAGTGCTAATCGACCTTCACAGAAACAAAAGAGCTCAAAGTAATTTCCAAGCCAAAGATTCGTTACGATAATCCAGGATATTGCGGGCACTCCCATGCCTCAATGAAAATGGAACTAGGAGTCCGGATGCTGAACCCATGACGCCGGTAGGCTTGGGTTCCGAGGCCGGATAGTTTTAAAAGTTAAGAAAATAGGTAACTGCAGAGCATATGAAATAATCTGCCCAACGATAAACAGTAGATTTCATTCGCCTATTAATATAAAATCCATACTAACCACTCATGATCAACTACGATGTAACTGCAGCTCTGAAGTCAAATAGAGCCAAGTCTAGAACTTAAGTTCGACCGTCCGTAATGGCGTCAATCTGCGTCGAGTCGATCATGCACTCAATGGCGCTGGAAGTTCTAGAGCTGGTCTGCAGGTTGCGCCAGTGGGCTTCGCAGAGAGTGAGAGGGAGAGGGGAGAGTAGGACGTCAGGGTGAAGCACTCAAACTTCTAGTTGGAAGAGGGTATCAGAATGTTAGAGGTTCTGTTAGAGGTATATTGAAAGAATGCAAACCGATCTAGTCTGCCTTCGTTGAAATCTTTAATCCAAACTGCCAGCGTACACGTCACGAGTCACGACACTACGAACTTCACATTATCGCCACCAGCCCGCGCCCTCTCGCTGCCCTAACTACTAACCGCTTAATTTGAACGGAGTGACTATTAGCACCAAATGAAAAAAAAAATGCCCGAGAGATTTAACAAACCCCCACTAACTCCCGACGCCGACCAATCATAGCAGAGCCGCAGAAGACATTTCCTAAAACAAGTGAGGGTGTGTTATGGATTTAGGCTGCCACCATCATGTTCTTTCCTGTTCCCCTTCCTGCCCAAATACCTCATTTGAAACCACTTAATTAAAGTCTTGAGCTGGTCAGATTCTATTAAAATCGCTCCTCAGAAGCTTGTGGCTCACATGGCAGCGACAGGTTTTGCTATGAGTGTCAACCTGCCTCAGTACCGGAAGTCCATGGCGGAGAAAGTTAGGCAACCCATCCGACATGTGTGTACGAATGGCTGCCTGACGACAGGACTTCCAAACTCCTTGTACTTCCCACTGCGCGATAGGCAATAAACGACACCCCTGTTAATAGGCAAAACGCTCTATTTTTGCACTCTTGCATCCTTGGACTTCCAGTGGACTACCACGGATCACCAGAAATTTGTACATCGAATCTTCTGAGTCGTCTATCCTCTAGGCTCGCACGCACGACAAAGTGGATAATTCACCAGCGGTCGATTTGGCCACAAAGGACACTTTGCGGAATAATTCCAAAGTAACTTAACTAAGCCTGCCCCGTTCCCTTCCCTAGCTCCATACAGCGCTAGAGCAGTGTTATCTCGCCTGCTTTGACTCACTCATCCACCTGCCCCCTCGCTCCTTCCTCGGTTATTGAATGGTGATTCCAGTCCTCGAAGAGAGGGTAAGGACACAAAGGGTTAGACTGGGGGGGGGGCTCGGCCTTCATCATTAGGGGTAGCCGCAGCGCAGGGCTCTGCATTCCCTCCCGGCCGTGACTGTGGTGTCTCCACCGGTCTCCACCAGTCTGCGGTTCCAAGAGGCGTCAACGGCGCGCGTCCCGGCGGTCTATTGAGGGGAGTGGGGGGCGGGGTCGCGACCGGCGCGGTCCTGGAGGACCCGGGGCCCGGGTCATCGCGGTCCGGGGCGGTGCGGTGCGGCGCTCTGTTGTGGCTCAGACGGAATCGTTTACCTCGCCGGGACATCATACCCCATGGAGCCAGGCGACAGAAAAGCCACAGCGGTGTCAACCACCACGACGCAGTGCTCGGGGACATAACTGGCGACCCCGCCCCGCCCCTGCCCGCCTCGATCCGTCGGAGGACAGTCATCTGGGCTGGCGCAGGCTGGCGCCGCTGAAACGACGAGCTCCTGGTGGATGAAGGGATCGCATCAGAGCATCCAAACGGGCGGGAATTTTTACCCGGCCCTACAGCGCGCTTCCCCTCTCCTCGCCTCTCACCACCTTATGGGCGGAGAGTTTGGATGCTCTGCATCGCATCAGTGGTGTACGCAACGCAGGGCTGTAGCCAGGCGCTGAACCAGACCTAACTTTTTTGGGGGTGGGGGTGCGGGCAATGTACCGAAAATTGCCTCCTTTCAGGGGTGCAGCGCGAAAAATTGCCTACCTACCAGGCAGCGCCCTTCGGGCACCCATCCTTCTTGGGGTGGGGGTGGGGGGATGTCCCGTTGCCCCCCCCCCCCCCCCTGGATCCGCGCATGGCTGTAGCAGCCAGGGCTGAAAAAAAGTGTCGGTACCAGGGAAGCGCGATGCTCCCCGCCCACCCCTTTGATGTATGCAAGCATGATGCATCAGCTATCCCAACTGATCGCTGCGAGTCGCATTGCATTGCAAGGCGTGCCGTGCAAAGAGGGCCTAATGTTCGTCAGGTCGCAAAAAGACGCAGATTATGGTAAACCTACTCCATGATGGGTATACGGGGTCAACCACACGTCAAGTATTTCCTAAGCCCGAAGGCCTTCTTCTCCGTTTTCCACGAAGTTGGAGTGGAAAAGAGACCGTGGCATTGCATTCTTGCAGCGCATACTCGGCAATTGCTAAATGATGAAAAACGATGAAAATCACAATGTTGTCAGATTATTTTACAAAAATATGGAAAAAGCGTATTTGTTCGTCAGTTCCCGATACTTCTTATTTACGAAAATAGAAACAATTAGCCGTTTTGCAATATTTTAAGATGTTTTCTTATTCCTCCGGAAATTTTAAAATGCCTGTTGATTCGACTTCCCCTTCCTCTCCGTGGACCACACGTGGCAGGGCGGGGCGGTCCTACCTCACGCCTCACACAGTAGCAGCTAACTGCCCTCCCCCCTTCTCCCTCCCTGACTGGGCTTTGTTTGTCGGTGTGTTTGCTGTGGCTACCGGAATTCGTTAAGAGCCCAATGGTGCGGGGATTTGAGGGGCAGAGGGTAGTGCTTGGAAGAAGGGGAGGGGGCGTAGAGCCGCTATCAACCCATCCCCGGACTACTAACGTGCTATAGGGTACCCGTCGGCCGGCAGGTAGCGATGTCTAGCCTAGCATACCAACAGGAGTAAATGACTTCGGTAGATACTGTAGCCCTCAGACAAGGACAGAACGAAACGACCAGCGACCAACGCTTCTATTTGGTTCTGGTAGTTGATTTAATATGTGACTTTATCAAAAATTCTGAGTAGGACTACTCGTGACACAATAATTTGGAGCCGAAAATCGCAAAAGGTATTCACCCACGCAACAGGATAGGCCCTTTGACTCTACATAATAGTACCCAAAAGGCCATAAAGACTAGAGTTCAGGAAATATGTACCCCAGCCCGTGTAAGAAATCAAATCAAAGCAAACCCCGATGATATATCGGGGAGAGGCATTTTGGATAGGACTCAGGATTTAGTACATAGCCAAGGCTCGTCCTACTCTTCAAGGGCTCAATGTTTCACCGACTTCAGGGAAATAAGAAAATGTTAATCGGAGGTTGCCCCCCAAAAATTGCGAGAGGATTCGCAAATTCTTGAACTTCATGCACAAACGGCATCATCACGTCCTGTCAACCCTGCTCGAACAGCAAACCAACGTCTTCAGTTGTTTCCATGCTTTTGGTGATGCAGAGTAGTCCACTAAGATTTCGGAAATTTGAAAACTGTCAGTCCCAAGACATGAGCCTTGTTCAAGGTCTTTCATCTTTATTTTTCTTGGGGAATGTGAGCTCTTCATAGAAACCTTAACGTTACCCTTCATTGTTTTATTTTTGATGTGTAGAAGGCGCCGCGAAGCCTGGCGTCGTGTAGTGCGACGTGAGTCCAGGTCCAGACGCTGTCCGAAGAGGAAGCTGTGAGTGGTGCTTGTTCTGGGAGGAATGTCAGTTAGGTCCCTGCGAGCAAGCGCAAGTTTGTACAGACCACTCCACCCTCTGGGGACTGAAAGTGAAGAGTCATGCGAGGCCGTGCTGCTCGTCCCGGACGAGCGGCGTGGCGTGGCGTGGCGTGGCGTGGAGGACACACGGGAGACGCGGGGAAGGCACAGGTGTTTGTCTTAGCCTTGGCAGGTCGAATCCAAACACTTCGACATTCAAATTGAATCACGAAATCACAGCTATCAAGTCAGTCTTGCTCCTCGCAGCAGCTCTCGCTACCCTCCCAGAAACGAATCGCAGAAGAGTAAACCCAAAGGAACCCAAGGGTATATCCTCGCTCGAGGGTGCACTTAGTAATACTACTGAAAACGAAAGTATTCCGCACCAGAACCGAAGTATTTTCGTAGACCACAATGGCGGCGCGCTGCGAACGTTCTACGCTACGCCACGCCCGCAAGTTTCCAACGACGCGCGTCGGTGCGGTGCGTCTCGAAGAGCGCAGTCCCAGGGAGGGCAAGAGAGGGGCAAAGAGGGGTAGGGAAAGGGCAGAGAGGGACAGAGAGGGGCCGGGAGGGACAAACGGAGCGGCTGGCGAGTACTTGCTCTTGTTGCACCTTGGGGTGGAGAAGGCTCCCACTGGATGCTGTGTGAAGCCACGCGTAACTACAGGAAGTCCCGTCATCAACCAGATGAGAGAGCCAACCCGGCTCCGCGCCTCGCCTCGCCACCCAGGCCATCCTCGCGAGGAAGTCAATTTGAGTAGGGCTGTCGGAGAACTGATCTTACTAGGTTAGGTGTACGCCAGACAGTTGCCTCGCGTAACAGGCTGAGCTCGCGCTAAATATTTTAGCTTGCTCA
>CABIKL010000825.1:0-18744 GCA_902196195.1 Aptinothrips rufus | reverse complement strand
TTTTTCGATGTGGTTCAAAACGATAGAAAAACTCGAAACGTGAGTAATAACAGACTTTCCATAACGCGCCCTCCCGCGCTCTACTACTCCCCACCCCCTCCCCCGCCCCTGACCCGGAGATTGTATTCGTTGTGATTCGCGCTCCATGAGCCGCGCTGGAGAGACTGCACAGGAGAGAGAGGCCATCACCACGTGATCCGGCGTCTCCTGAGAGCCGAGCCCTGATGAGCCGGAGCCGAGGGAACCAACAGTTTCCTCCGTGTACTTAAGGTTCGGCACGTGGTTTATGGAACCGCTGATTTCAGAAAGGATTCAGAGAAACATGGCGCTGGCGACTCTTCTTCACTTGCAGTCTCCCGAGCGAACTAGAATGGTTTCCAGTCGCCTTGCATTTCACGGCCTTCTCTCTTTGTGCGCGCACACCCCACCCCCAGCACCCCGGCCCACCCCTCCACGCCACGCCCCGCCCAGCCCCGCCCCGCCCCTCCTCTGTGCAGCTCGCCGCGCGACGAGCTTTATGCGAGGGCCTTTTGACAAGCCTATCCGAGAGATCCTGTAGATCGGTGAGACTTACTGCGCATTAGGCGAGAATATTACCCATCAACTCGACTCCCGGTGGGCAACTCATAAACGCACGGGGGGCGGCGGGCGGGCTGAGGGGCGGGCGTTCTCCTGAGGAGAGGCGGAGCCCGAGTTCAATCGGTGCGAAGTGGAGGCGGGTGAGGGGCGGACGGAGGGACGTGCAGGCTATCCCGGGCCGGCCTCTGATGTGGGCAGCATCAATCTGAGGAGCTGTACTCAGTGCGTGGCTGTGAGGGCATTACGTGTTCCACACGGTGAGAGGGGTGGGAATCATCTCCGAGGCAGTATGCAGCTTCCAGTGTGCTGCTGCAAGTCTTATGACGAGCTCATCAGACGAGTGCGAGTGCTGCCATGGGAAACCGATGAGAACTATGAACCCACTACATCACTGGATTCTGCAGTGTATCAGATTCAGGGATTTAGTCTGATAAACAATAATTAAAACCAGACATTCCCAATTTTTTGTGCGATATTTTTTAGTTATTTTTTTATTTGTAGAAAAATGCAGAACGCGTATTCAGGGACGAACCAATCTTCATTTGTCGGTTGGGTGGAAGCAGAATCTAAGCTTGTTTTTTTTTGCGTTTCAGAATCCGCCCGCTTTTTACTGACTTGGTTACTTTGAGTCTCTTCTTCCAGCACTGTAAGAATTTTAGTCGTCATTTTGACGACAGTGCCATGGCTAGTTATTTTTACGGAAATTTCATAACCGTTTGATGACAATGTCATCGCCCCTTATACTTTTGCATAGCAGTTTGAAGCCTACATGATGAATAAATCATCACAAGTGACGAACGACTGTCAGACTGATTTGGATTTGTCGTCATTTCTGTCGGAAGAAAAAGTCATCAGGATATTTGTCGTCAACGTGACGACAAATTTTCACTGTGAGCCCACCAGTGAGGCAGGGCCGCGCATCCAACAGCTCGTTCTACGCGCGGAGGAGGAACTCTTATCAAAGTGGTGTCTGTTCTTGTCACGAGCTGATGTGGGCTGGTTGGCAGGGTCTGATTGCCAGCAGGTAGTCACATGTAGGACGCCGGGGAGGGCGAGGGGAGTTGAAGACTGATGACGGGCGGGAGGGGCTGAAAGTGAAAGTGGGGATCGCGCGCGGAATGGCGGCGGCAGGCTGGTTCGGACAGGACGCAGGTGGAAAGAGAGCAGAAGACGGCCGGGGGCGAGGTGGCATGACAAAAGTGACGTACAGCCTGTCGGGCGGGGCGGGGCGGGGCGGGTGCGCCTTCGTACGTTTCAACCAGCCCGTTAAACCGGCGGTGGATCCATCGACTGTGTGCTTTGCGAGGTGCTCTGCCGGGCGGGGCAGGGTGCGCGCTGTCAGCTTGACGTGCTGACGGGGTGAAGATACCTGCTCAGCACCCTCCCTCAGCTCATGCACTCTCCAGGCTGTGCTCGTCATGAGTGCACTCGTGTTTTATGTGCCATCAGCCGGCGGGCAGCACCTGATGTGCGGCGCAGCGGCGCTACCCTCCATCAGGGTGGGTCCAGGTGTGAGATCAGGTGCGGGGCCAGCAGTCACTCAGCTCGCCAATAAGACTTCAAAGGCCAAGCGGTGCGCACTAATCCTTTTAGTTGTCTTTAGTTTGTGTGACGTCATAAGTACGATTCACCCTCGAAGTAAACACCCGAAGACCAAAAACACGTACTCTCACTTGCTTCTTTGAAAAATAAAAATGAAAATGTCGTGTAGCTGCTTCCAAAAGTCGCCCAAGATGTCCCATAATATCTTAGCTTTATTTCCTGTCGTTCCTTTTAATGTATTTGTGGTACTTGACTTTGACCTATATATCATCCCCTGTAGACGTGTTTCACCTCCTAACCTTGCACCTTGAGCCGGCCTGGCCTGGCCTGGTCTGCTGGCCTCCGGTGCCTTATTTCAAGCACGCGTGGCTCGGCTCGCACCACCACTACCCACTTGTTACGAAGGAGTCTGGGATCACCCAGCGGAAAATTGGCCTTCTGCACGTTTTTCTCTTCTTTTTTTTTGCAAGCCTTCCCTCCTCTTCTTCCTCTCTCCACCTTACCTTGCCGAGGAGGTGTTCCCTTCAATCGAAATGACTTGCGTATGAGGCGCGCCTACCGTGCTCCACAGGGATGGGCAGCGGCCGGGTCGAGCTCTGTCTCAGTCGCTCTCAGCGCTGGCCGCATTGCTGTCTCGCTCCTCCCGACTCGACCCGCTCCTTGCCAGTCTCTGCTGGCTGAACCAGGTACACGTAATCTAAGTGCGGGAAGAAATTCGATCCCCGGAGGCGAGCTCCTCTATTCCCGGCCTGCCCGAGTGCCTCCGTAAACTTTGTTCGTGCATTCCTGAAAACGTGTTCGCTTTTCGAGGTATCGTGTATCGACGGGACATGAAATTTCCTCACGAAATCTAGAAAAATTTGTAATTTTGCAGAATTGGGACTGATATGTCAGTGCCGGGAGGTTCGCGTACCTGGCTTACTACGTTTATGTATCCCATCGTTAAATTTTGTTTCGCTTCTTATGTCAGGATAAAATTGAAAAAAGAAGGAAATTGTTATGTGATGGCCGCCATTGCAGCTCTGCCTAGAATAAACACCGCCATGTTGGTTTGCGACGGCGTGGTGAGGCGAGGCGAGGCAGCGCTGGACCGGGACGCCCGCGGGCCAGCGCTACTGCAACCGCATGTTGTTTTTGCGACAAATGGGACCTTGGCTGGTTGGGAATTCAATACGAACCAGGTCCAATCGTCGCTTGTTTGACCATGCAGCACACAGTCTGGCAGGGTTCTCGGGGGTGGATTTGCGGGCGAGGGGGGTCTGCACACGGTTGCTGGCCTGCCTCACTCTACCTCGGAGTGCCCTCGGACCGTTCCGTAGCGGTCGGCTGCACCCCGGGCCCTTTTCGCCTCCCCTCTCTCCTCCCCTCCCTTCTCTCCTCCCCTCCCCTCTCTCCTCCCCTCCCCTCCCCTCTCTCCTCCCCTCCCCTCTCTTCTCCTCCATGGGAGCACTGCACCTCGCCACACCGCACTCCGAACAGGGTGGGCAACTAGCGGCGCTTTAATATTAACCAGCTCCCAGCTCGCCGCCACCGTTCCGTCCCTCCCTCCCTTCCACCTCTTTACTCCCCTCCCCACCCCCGCCTGAGCCCACAGTGTTGTCTTGCTGCAGCCGAGGAGGGACCCACTGAACGGGTTGCAGCGCTCTGCTATGGAACTAAGAAAAAGTCCACGCCTTTTTAGGCGGTCTTTAGACCCAGCCTCTATCTTTCTATACCAGTTTTCTGTTCCATAGGGGGCCGAGGCGGGCGTTATGCGTTATGCACTTGGCTTTGTTATTTTTTAGACTTATAAATTTATGTATTTTTGGGAGTAAGAATCTAACCTCACTCCCGCGGATCTGTTGTCTGCCTCATCACTGCGCTAAAGTACAAATGACTCTCATTACTATCTAGGGGCGGCTAAGATGACGGTAGCCGTGTCATACAATCTTAAAGAGGCCTAGACCCTAGGCGGTAAGGACTCGGCTATTACAGTGGTGTGATTTGTTGTTGTTGGGACTTTGCTGCACTTTTTAAACGGCTTCTCTAGCTTCTAGTGATAAAGCGGCGTGGATAGCACTTCATCTCCGGCCGCCATTTATTTTTATCATAACAAAGGAGGAGCGGTGTGGTTTGCCGCCATGAATTAAACTGCTAACGGGCACGCCGCCTCTGTCTGGTGTTGCTGCAGGGCCTCGTCAGCTCGCTTAATAATCCATCTGGACACTCTACTCTCAGCTCGGCTCGGCTCGGTCCGGCGGGTGACGAAAACCAGCGCGAACGTCGAACGTGACACCCCTTCGAGCGGTCAGCCATGTAATCATGTGTACGAAATTTTGGTATTTTTGTTAGAAGTATTGAAATCTTACATCGCTTATGAAAGAGATTGAATATTATCGAAGCTATTCAGAACTCCAATTGTTACAAACAGTCTAAAAAGATTGAAATTTCGGCGTGATACCGGATTTTATCGCCTTTTCTCCGTGTAATGTAATCATGTAATCCTGTGGACAAAGTTTAGTCAGGTGACTTAACCCTAGCACTTCTGAGATAACACAAAGCTTCGTCAACTCGTCAGTCGAACAGTGTGCATTATAATCGCGGGTTTCCTGCCTCGCCTGGGGAGGAATGCTTTGTCGCCCTTCCCTCCCACTGAGGCTCCTGCAACCCCCCAAGCGCTGCACGGCTTCCAGCCGCCAAGCCGCGCCACGCCGCGCCACGCCACGGTTCAAATCGCTAACTGCGTGCCGTGGAGATGGCAAGGAGCGTCTGGAATTTGCAGGTTCTGGTTTACGGTAATCGGGCAGCCTGGGCCTGCAGGGGGCCTGGAAGGGAACGGTGAGGCGGGCTGAAGGGAGGCAGGCTGGGCGAAGAGACTTTCTGACATTCCCTTTTAGCCCCCGGCCGGGTCCTGCAGGCTACGTGTGGGGAGCAGAGCAGAGCAGCGCGGAGCTGCGATGCGGGGCGGGGTGGGGTGGGGCGGGCGGGGCGGGGCAGGGCGGTGCGGGGCGGGGCGGGGCGTAGCTGCAAAGGCATGTTGAGCGCGCTGCCATGTTTCGAGAGAGGACTCAGCGCTGACGAGCCCAGAGCCCCGAGGAGAGAAGTAGCTGGCTCTCCCTGGAACACCTCATCATCTTATGTAACATTAAAAATGCCATTTCCGTCCGCTGTCCGCGTCTGCGCCGCCCTCCTGGCCTGTCGCTTCCATACAGAATGGAATAGTTAACGAGTAGCTCTTGTGCAGTTGAGTTTCAGTGGTCCCCGCAGTTGATTCAGATGCCCAGTCTTGCTGCAGTATCATTCTCGTCCTAGTTTCTCCGCTGTGTACTGTGTACTGTGTACGGCTCGCCCTGGAGTTTTGTGTCGAGGGATGGTGGGCTGTCCGGCGGGGCCGGGCGAGCTAAGCGGTGGTCGGGGAGAATACTGCGGGGCATGGGATCCAGGGTAATGCGGCCGGGAGGGGGGAGGGGGGGGGGGGTGACTGCGACACCTACCGACAAACTCAACTTGTTGGCGAAAGCTTGAAAGAAATTTATCACAGTCCCTCTCCTTCCGTCCCCCTGCCCCTTCCTTCCTCTTCTTCCCCCCTTCCCTTCCTCTGCGAACCCAGCCTCACCCCTCTGCTGCGTCGCGCCCGGCCAGAGTGTTCTTCTGCTCGACTCGCGGCAGGAAAAATCGCACTACGCTTTTTCTTATAATTGTGTTTGGGAACTCTGGAATGTCGTCCTATACTGCGGCGCCGCGACAAGCCGCGCCACGCCACGCCACGCCGCGCCACGCCACGCCGCGCCACGCCACGCCAGGCCACGCCACGCGTAGCCACGCTCCAAGGAGCAGGTCAGTGATCAGCGTCCCGCCTGCTCTTAATCGCCACGGGAAAACGGGCAACTTTTTCACCTTAGACCGGTGGTTCCTCGAAGGGTGGTGTTCTGCTCTGCCCCGCCCCGCCCCGCCCCGCCCCACCCCGCCCCGCCCACCCCGCGCTGCCATGTTCCCGCCCTCGTTCCACGGAAGCGGATGGCGGTTCACCTAATTGCCACATTAAACCACGACAATTAACGGTAAGTCAGTGGAGTTGAGACCGCGGCGCCGTGGCGCGTCCTTTGTCGAGACACTGGCAGGCAGGGATGACGCCATTGTTCTCCAGGTGGCCAAGGTCATTCAGGAAGTGTCGACCTGGCCAGCCTTACAGGCCAGCCTTACTGGCCAGCCTTACAGGCCCGGCCTGCCGAGGCGTCGGGGTGCGACAAAGCAGCGACAAGGCTGTCAAAGGACCGCGCCGAGAGGGCTTCAGGCGCTCACGAAGGGGTTAGTTAGGTCAGAGCTCGCCGTGCTACCAATTGCAGAATGTTTCAGGCAGAATGATTCTTTGCTTACGACCGCAAGCACTGAGACTGTTCTTGTGACCATGTGATGGCGGTGATTACTACCACAATGGGACAGTGAGTACTCCCATTGAGGTATAGTCGAGGGGGCTTACACTCGTTATTCTTGTGTTCACCGTACTTCCGGATTACCAAGTATTACCAGGTATTACCGACACTAATCTGCCAAATTTTGCGAAAATTTGACAAAATATAGCAAAATTTGAGACTTTTGGGTGTTTTTAGACCATCAAAAGAAGTATTTCGTCGAAGTATTAATAGGTATAACCATGTATTACCGATTCCCTGTACACCGAATTACCAGAATTGCAGCCCCCTCGGGCAGACTGCTCCGGCATGGCTCGGGGTCAAATGTTTTAGCGGTTCGTATGTTTGCATTGAAAGGCGCTGGAGCGCGGAGTATACCAGGGTCGGCTGGAGGGCGTCTGTGATCGCTCATTGGGAGCGCGGTACCTTCTGATGAGGCGTGGGCGGTGGCTGCTGGGTCCAGGGCGAGGGACGTGGTGGGGTGGGGCGGGTGTTTGCTACTTGCTCATTCCCACCCAGTCCCAGAGATCAAAGACGCGGTGGCGCCTCCTCATTTGCGGGATCGGAGGCCCGCGGACCCCCACCCCCACGCCACTGAGCAGCTCGCTGTGGACAGATGCAGCCAGTGAGTGTGGGTGACCGTACAGTACCTCACAACCACCTCTTGTCTATTCTCTTTCTCCTGGTTGTGAATCCAGTATGATTTGGGGTGGACGGTGAAAGGTACGACTTGAATGTCAGAGTCAGACTAGCTGGCGGGGGAAAGCTGAAATGCAGGACGAGCGATAGGGCTGGTGACTGCAGCAGGACGGGGGGGGGGGCAGGAACCACGAGAAAGTGAGTTTACTTTGGCGGAGGGAGCCGGCTCTGAAAGGACGACTCGCTGCTGCGATGGGTGGCTGACTCGGCGTCTTTATACGACGGGACGGGGCGGGACGCTCTAGTGTTGTCAGGGGGAGGGAAGGAAGGTCCAAGCAAAACAGCATTCTGTACTATCATCGCGACCATTGAAAATGACTGGTGAAAAAATTACCCATATTGTTATACAGTTATTTGGTTTTCACCATGATAATTGTTGTTTGTATCGTTTTGTTAAGAATGATTTTGGCATATTTGTAACAACCTTGATTTGAACGCACCATTGTAAAGCACGGGAAAATTAGCGAAGTTCTTTAAATAGAGAGACCCACGGGACGGACATGGCGATCTGTTCAGAGTCTCTTGACTCGGGCGACTCTCTCCCCTGCCGGGTGCAGCCGGGGTCTCCGGGCAGCGGGCGGCTTTACACCCGCATCCAGACCGCCAGCCAGCCAGCCAGCCAGCCAGCCAGGCAGCCAGCCCGGCCACAATCTCATAAAGCTTTGTCCGCCACCAGCTGCCCAGCTCATACATTACCGCGGCATTTTCACTTTATCACGTGAAAAAAAGCACAGGGAAAGAGGACGTAATGGGCTGGTCTGAGTGTGAAGACGAGATATTATCATTGGCAAATGAATAGTCTCATATATGATATAATATAAATATCAGTGCCGATATACTTAAGTAGTGTGTTAAGATATTGATATAATCGTTTTCGGACCTTAGCTAATGACACACCTTTCGTTCTTTTCCCTCTGATTGCTCGAATTTCTAACTTTGTTAAGCGAGGTTATGAAGCTCTGCTTACGACGCTGTCATCAGAAAACAACATAAAGGAAAGTCCGCTGGGCGGGCCGAGCTAACCAAACTTTTACAGTCGCACTGCTCGCAGAGGCCACTCGCAGAGACCCGGTGACAACTTGGTACTTTCTGCGCTCTCTCTCTCTCTCTCTCTCTCTCTCTCTCTCTCTCTCTCGCTCTCGCTCTCTCTCTCCCTCTCTCTCTCTCTCTCTCTGTCTCTCTCTCTCTCTCTCTCTCTCCTCTCTCCTCTCTCCTCTCTCTCCTCGCTCTCCTTTCTACCCTGGTCGTTCATCTTTTTGCGAGGCAGTCTCTCCTTCATGTTCACTCCATCCCATCAACAACGGTATTGGAAAGGGACGAAACAACACAAAGGCGGTGATACACCTTTCCACCCCTCCCTCCCTGCCTCCCCTTCTCCCTCGCCCTCCTTCGCTTCCTCTCTCCCTCCCTCTCTCTCAGTCTCTCCCGCATGCACATCGGTTCTTTTCCGGTCCGGACTCTCACTCACTCTCCGGAACCGACTCTATTCTTCAGTGCAAATCCGTCGGTCGCGCTGCTGTGGCGGGGCCGGGCGGGCAGAACTTGGCTGAGACGGGAGGAGGTGGGGAGGGGCGGGGCGCAGTGTGTGGACTGGAATCGTTCGACTTACTGTAACCTATGGATTAGAGCCGAAGTATTGTGTCGCACATTGCGCCCTGTTTGGCCGAGCGTTATGTTGTGCCGTTTATAGCGCTCCAGCGAAACAGAGTGCTGGATTCAGCCCTTTTGAATCGCTGCAAGGCCATTGTGTGTAACTTTGATTTGTAATAATTTCAACCATCTTAGTGCTAATTTTGTGGCTGATGTCAGTAATTTGGTTGACTATGTTGGCTGCGGCAGCCGTCCGCCCGTGATTCTCTCAATTCCTCGCCAAGAGACGTCTGTTCCACTGCTCCTTTGCGTCACATCCTCTCGAAACATTTCTCTTACAGCTGTGTGTTTGTTTTCACTCGATGGCTCTCTGTGTGTCTCTAGGCATTCGCTGCGCTGTCCAGTTTCTTGCCTGGGGCAGGTTTTTGTTGTGCGTTGCTGTTATTGTGCCACGTCCTTTCAGACACATGACGCAATCGCGCCTGATTCGTCGGTACGTTTGTCCTGCGGGGAGGGGAAACATAAAGCAAGAAAGTGCCTTTGAAGAGACTGCGGAGCTCGGAAGGGCTCTTCCGTACCCCGCTTTGTGAAGTTGATCGAAGTGATTGATGTCATCCTTCCTATTGCACACCTCGCGCAAAGACAATGCAGAGGAGAGGAGGACCGTGTCTACAATGCAGCCTCGCTCTGTCTCCGAAGAAGTAAGGAGAAATTAACTCGTTCCGTCCCGTTTCCCTTTCCTTTCCGCCCCGTCTCATTTAAATTAGTCGGCGCGCCCTTCTTTTTGGTCTCTCATTATTCCCGCCGATTATATAAACAACTGGTCGGTGGGCGATGCTCATTTGTTCCTTCGTTCCCTGGTCGTCCCTCCCTGCTTCGCCGGTGTTCGTCCATAATTTACAAACTGGTCGTCTCTTTGAGTTGCTGATTTCAGAGCGGCACTTCGGAGCTCCTCTCAGACCGTGCCAGGAGAGGCAAACTCATGCGGAAGTTACCCTTATCACGTTCCTGTCTCAAGTGTATGAGCTCTTGCGTGTCTCACTTTCTCGATCATGTGGCTGCATGTTGTGGGCATGGAAATGCCGAGTATCTCTAAATGATGAAGGGGAAAGAGGGGGATGGTCCGGGATGAAGAATACAGCTCAGAACACTGTGCGCCTGCGGACCAGTGGGTAGGCCATCCCGTCACACGGCGGTGTTGTTTGGACGGCCTACCTCGCCTCGCCTCGCCTCGCCTCACCTCGCACGTGGGGAGCGGAACAAAACAAACTTTTGTCTGCTGTCCTCTGCCGACCAATAACTGCTCGCTCGGTGTGATGAACGGCGCCGAAAGCAAGGTAAGGGCTGACTCAGCCGGGGAGGGGTGGGGAGGCGTTGATTATTGGGGAGAGCGGAAATTAGCAATAACTCGACGCGCCCGGGCCGGGCCGAGCGGGGAGCCCCACTCCGGCGGCTGGCGGCTGCTGGCGGCGGTCCCAGCCGAGGGGCACAACGCCTTTTCTTCCCGACGCAGGGGCGGGCCGGGCTCAGGGCCGCGCGGGGCGAGGTCCGGTACAGGCCTGTTCATTTCCTAAACAGTCGGGGTGCGCTCGGGGCGAAGAGAGGGGAGGGGACGGGAAGGGGCTCAGCCGATCTCACGAGAAGGAGCCGAAAAAATATCACGGTGACGTTTGCCACTTGGAGTCAAGTTTGTTCAGAATGTTTGCCCTTTCTTGCTGGAGGTGGGGAGACGCGGCGGGGCGCGGGGCTAGGCGGCGGGCTGCTGGTCTCGAGTCAGTACCAGAGGCGAGTCATATCGAACAAAGTTAATGTGAAGACTGTGTGCACAAGTGCAAGGAGTGCAGTGTGCTCCATTCGTGCTGGCCTCTAATTTCAAAAATAAATCAAAATCAGATAATAAACTTATATGATATGTTGAGTTGACTTCCGACAGGCGCAGTGCTGTGCGTGCACTGCATGTCTCCGCGCCTCTCCGCTCAAAGCAGTCATGCGCACGTCACAGAGGCCAGCAGCCTCCCAGCTCCAAGGCCTGCCTATGAATCACAGAGCCGACGCTGTGTTGCTCGCGACACACTTTGGCTGGGACTGGTCTAGAGAGACTTGGGGGGAGAGATGAGCACGTCAGGTGAGCCCGAAGGGTGAAGGGCTCAGTAATTTGGAGGATGTGGCGCGGCTTGTTATGGTCCTCTCCTCTTTCGGCAGTCAGAGCTGCTGCATCGCACCCTGTGCAATTCAGGAGAGAAAATGTCACGTGTTAAAAACAACGCTTCTCCCTGCTTGTAGTCTCTTTAGCCAGGCAGGGTTGGTGTTTCGAACGTCCTGAAGCCTCAGCCTCAGCTCAACCCTTGCCCTGCCCTGTGCCCCGCCCTGCGCCGCCCTGCCCAGCCCTACCCCGCCCTGCCCCGCCCTGCCCTGCCCTGTGCCCTGCCCTGCCCTGCCCTGCCCCGCCCCGCCCCGCCCCGCCCTGCCCTGCCTTGCTTGCCCTGCCCTGGTGCAGAGAACTTGGTCGGTGTCTCAAAGGAGCGGGGAAACGCCCTAAGAGCCGCTCTGTCGCCACCCGTCTCCCAGTTCAAGAAGTATGTTTGCAGCTCACAAAAGATGAAAAACAACTTTCTCTTCTTATCTCAGGCGCCGCTGTAGTCCCTTTCCGAGGGAAGGCGGAGGGTGGGTCCTCTTCCCCGGCAGGAGACTTTAACCCTCTTCCCTAATCCTTATCAAATGTGCACTCAATTTCATCTGAGGTGGGTGTGGGTTGGGGTGGGGTGGGGTGGCTGAAAGAGACGAGGCTACAAAGAGTCAGTCCAATGACTCCGCCCCTGTCTGCTCCCAGTCCCCGTTTCAATGCGTCGAGGTGGAAGCGGAAGTACTTGTGGGTGCCCCTTCTAGTCCTGGCCCTTCCAGGTGAATCTCGAACTTGCATTTCATTCTCAGATTTCTGAAATTATAATAGTAAAGCTTTCCTCTCTTAACATTTATTCTGTGAATACTGTCGTCGGCAGGACGGAATGAATAAAATATTTTTATAGGCAAAAATAGAATGCTTCGTAGGCCTCGCTGACGTTCCTTCGGCCGGCCACGACTGTCCCGCGAGAGCGTTCAGGTGATTTCATTACTTCGGTGAAGTGTATGCGACTTAATTACTTGACGTTCCCACTGGAGGCGGGCAGCCATTGGCCCTCGCTGCCTCTTGCTCGGCCCCGGATCCCGGGCAGCCTTTGATTGCGGTCTTATTGCGTCAACAGCGAGCACCTCTTGTTCTCGTTGTACTCTTTTAATTCCGTCCGGGTTCTTGAGCGCCCTTCATTTCTGGCCGACCTGCCTAGTGCCGTTCGCAGGGCCACCGGCGACTAGGGAAAACCTGAAAATATTTGAAAACTCAGGGAAGTGGAAGTAAAAATGCAACGTCAGAGAAATCATCGAAATATAAACTATACTGTGGTTGTTTTGGGCGCATTTGGCTGGATTTGCTGTCTCAAATAATTTGTCTCCAACTCAGTTATTCGTGTCAACAAGGTTTCTAAAAAAATAATCAGAGAAGATGGAATCAAGCTCGCTTCGGTGACAGGCACCATGCAGGCATTATGGAGTATGACATTTTGTCACACACTTATAAGTGCATGACATGATGTCACACACTTACAAGTGTGGGACATCGATGTTATACACTTGTGGATTCATGCACTTTAAGGGCTATAACATGGATGTCACACACTGGTAAGCGTATGACAGCGGTGTCACACACTTTAAGCGTATGACAGCGGTGTCACACACTTGTAAGCGTATGGCAGCGGTGTCACACACTTGTAAGCGTATGGCAGCGGTGTCACACACTTGTAAGCGTATGACAGCGGTGTCACACACTTGTAAGCGTATGACAGCGGTGTCACACACTTGTAAGTGTGTGACATCATGCCACGCACTTATAAGTGAGTGAATGTCACACACTCGAGTTCATAGAGTGCCTGTGGTTGCAGAGTCCTTCGACCTGCCGCTGTCCTTGACTCACCTCGCACTGTGCTGGCCTGCCATAGCCAGCCATGGAGGTGCTGGCCCGTGGTGAGCCAGGCCCAGCCGAGCCAGGCCCAGCCGAGCCGAGCCGAGCCTCGCAGCCAAACGTGTCGTGTGGGAAAGTTTGTTATGCTCTGTCTGGTCGGGGCCGAGCGGGGAGCCGGGCTGGAGTCAGAGACCTGAGCGAGTCTGGCCTCACCCAGCGCCCTTCCCTGCACCCTACCCTGCCCTTCCATGCCCTGCCCTCGTCTCATCAATATTTCCTCTCACGATTCCTTGAACAATAACCTTCGGGCGTAGGGTCCAGTCCACCCCGCCGTGTGATTTATTCCGAATACATCATCCGTAATATGGTATTTGGCCTCGCTGTCGTTCCTCGCAGCATCAAAGGCGGTTTGAATTATTGAATTTACCCTCTAAAATCCGGTCTTCAATAACATTCACCTCGTTCTTCTTTACCCGTCCAGCCCCACACGAGGAATTGTTAATTCTATCACACCGATGCGTTAATATGCTCGGAAGCAGATTAGCCTGGAAAGCGGCGGGAGAGGGGTTGGGGTCACACCTTTTCGATTCGTTTCCCGTGCTATAAATAAAACAAAATGGCTTGTTCGATTGTCGTGTAACGGAAGATGAAACGTGTTAGGAAATGACAGAAAACAACATTAAATTGCAGATGGTGTTTGGGCTACTACTCGCGTCCCGTCACTCTATGGAAACAGTGATAATGTCCCCGTTGTCCGCTTGTCGAAATGGACGAGGTAAAAATTTTGCTAGAAAAATCACCTTTGGTTCCCAATTGTTTGCGCGGGTGAACTGTCCGAGTCCGAGTAGAAATGTTTGTGGCACTGACGTCCAAAATTGTTTTCAGGATGGTTGTACATTCCGGAGTCCAATGAAATTTCATTTATTTTGAGACATGACTGGAAACAGGAAATATATTTTTGAAAAGAGTGCACTTTTCAAAAGCACTTTCATTATTTCATAGCATCCAACCTCCACTTATGACAAGTAAAATTATAGTTTGTACAGTTTTCAGAATCGCGAACTTCAGATTTCAATTGAGAAAAGTTTAGTTGGCGCTCTTTGTTTGTCGAGTGGAGTTCATACTATCGCTGGATTTCTCCACGGACTGGAGGAAGAGGGTCGGGGCGCGCGGGTGGCCAAGGGTTGGTGCGGGTGCCGGCGAGATGGCAATCCACAGGTGCACTGTTCTCACCATTTTTCACACAAAATTACTTCCAAGCGCCTTCACTAAATGTTATTTCGTTTACAGTTGGAGGCAGCCCGTGCGTGCGGCAACGTTCTCGGAGGAGGAGGAGGAGGAGGAGGAGGAGGAGGAGGAGGAGGAGGAGGAGGAGGAGGGGGGGGGGAGGAGGGGGGGCAGGAACGGGGCCGAATTAGGAGGGGGCTGGAGCCGGTCGTATCGGCAGCGTCTACCCCTCTGTGCTGCAGGACTTAGGGAGGGATTAGAGTTGGCCTGCCACAGAAAGGGTATGTCACGGTACAGTATCTAGAAATAGATGTTCGCATCGTACAATCGTCTTTATTTTGTCCGATAAAATACTCGCAGCTGTTACATTTAAGTTCCGCACGCTTATTGTTATTCTTTTTAAATGGCTTAAAGTGTGGAATAGTTTTCACTTCTGGCAGTAACATCACAACATTAGACGCTTCTTCAGACGCCCTTTAAAGATGTTAGCCTTTTAACTTTTCTTTATGATGCCGCGCCGGGTTCAGTACTGTATACAGGATTGTATATTCGCACGCCTTCTTACCTTCTCTGCCCTCCGATACCACCCGGCGACCTCAGCTCACCTCTCTTCTGCCTCCCTTCCGACCATTCGCCCAACTCGTTCCGGCTCACTGCGCGACCTGAATTTCACTGCAATTTCCATCATAGCCCTTTTGCCAGGTTCCGTCCTCTCGCTCTCTCAGGGCATGGGAGCGGGGCGGTGGCGGGGCGGTGGTGGGGCGGTGGCGGGGCGGTGGCGGGGCGTGGCGGGGCGTGGCGGGTTCGTGGTGGTGCCGGGGGCGCCTTGACATGACACGTCCTTGCCTTCTACCCTTTCAAACCAGCACCACGCACTATGTCTGTTCACCTGCGATGGTTTACAAAGCCCTTCTTCGCACAAAATGCATTCTCCATATAGAAAAAAATAGCAATATTTGAAAAACTAGCGAAAACACAGGTACAAATTTATTGTGTTTTCTCTGCACTTGATGCTCTTGATTGTATCCCTGTCTTTCATTTTCGTGAGTCGTGGCTTCGAACGTACTAACTTATCAGTGACAAATCAATGCCGCTCTCGAGAGACAGACTTCCAATGTTATAGAGCTGAATCCAAGATGGCGCAGACCAGGCCAGGCCGCCATGTTACTTTGACGATGACAGTCATGCAGGCCACTCCTCCTGATGCGCTGCATTATCGAAGTCGTTTGCGCTGCCCTGCTTGGTGGTCTGGTCATCTCAGTGTCCAGACAAGCCAGTTAAACTAGACTCCTCACGACTCGTTGCTCTCCTCTCCTCTCCTCTCCTCTCCTCTCCTCTCCTCTCTCCTCTCCTCTCCTCTCCTCTCCTCGCCTCTCCTCGCCTCTCCTCTCCTCCGTCCTCTTCTTCCATTTCTTAGCGCGCCTGTTTCCGCGACATTTCTGCTCACTTGCTTTCTGCCGCAGTGTCCAGGCGCGCCGCTATAACTCACAGCCCGCGCCTCGCCTGCTCTCCTCGGCCAGTCTAGCGCTGCCAAAGATGATCTCTTGGGCCTCGAGATTATAAGTGAGCCACGAACATTCCGGTCACATAACATTTACCTCAGTCCCATTCAAAAAGACTCACCCCGGCACTAGTTGCTCCTCGGATCAAACTGTAGCTAATCCGTTTGCTTACAGCTTCCATCCGAATTATTTCAATCGCATCCTTTTCCTTTTATGCGTGGTTATTCGTTAGTGTGTTTGTTAATTTCCGAGTTACTTAGCTCTGCTGACTGGTAGTTCGGCAGCACTAGCGCCGCGGAGCCCCGCGCGTCTCGACTGGGGACTCACTCGCTGACAGCGAAGTGCGGAGGAGAGCGAGCGGCCCCGCCCCACCCCACCCTGCCTCGCCCCGCCCCGCTGCCCCCCTGAACCCCCAGCCCCTGGACCCTGACGCAAGGGCAATCCGTCTGCTTAAATGGGACACCGATTTGCGGCTGCAGAGGGTGGCGTCGCGTGGCGTCGCGTGGCGTCGCGTGACGTCGCTCGGTCAGGGGCTGGATCTTATCCGGGCGACAACGCCAAGTCTTCATGGGTCCGATCAGACTTGTACGTCATGTGGTTCCCCTGTGTGATGTCCACTTTGAATATTATGTGTGCGGGGGTCGAGGCTGCGCGGGGTGGGGTGGGTCGGCTCGGTGGCACAGATCAATGTACTGACCTCGGAGTAAACTGTCAGAAAGAGCAGCAGGGGCAGGAAAAAGACGTCCGGCAATTTACGATGTTTGAACCCGATGATTCTTCAATGCAGAAGTGTGATCTAAGACTGACATGCAGGTGTGTGTCCGGAGAGAAGATGTCGATGTAATTGCAGCCCCTTTCCCGCCTCCCCCGCAGGCCACACGCCTCGCTCGTCTGGGCAATAACGAAAATTTCACTACAATAAATAAAAATTATCTTTTTGTGTATTTAGCACGGGCTAGAGTTATCGCTGTCAACGTGTTCTTGTAGACAGAACGGAGCGGCATTTATTCTAGATGCATCGTCACAGGCCACAGAACGTCTGGTGTCGCGGCGGACGAGCGCGGAGCAGCGTTGAGCAGCGCGGAGCCCACTGGGTCTGTGCACACCCAGCCTTGTGTGAAATTGTCAGACTGGCGCGTAGGCAACTCACCACCACGCCTCGCCACGCCCCACCCCGCCACGCCACGACCCTCCATTTATTTCTATTCGACGTCGCCGCGTTTGAAGAGTGCCGCTTCCCGTTTGGATATGATTTCAATTTGGGTGAGTCGCCTGAGTGGCGGGGTGGAGACGCGGTCACGTGATATAGGACCGCAGTACGGCTGGCTGAGCTCAGCGACTGATAAGTTCGCTGAGTGTGTCTCTCTCTCTCTCTCTCTCTCTCTCTCTCTCTCTTTTTTTTCGTACTCGACCTGTCATAAACCAGTAGAAAGCACACTGTTTAGCGATCGGTCGTAGGACACCGTCACTACAACCTGCAACACGTTGTTTTTTTCACGCCCTTTGCAAGTTGTTCTTAGTTGCTAAAAAAAAAACAACCATTGTTACTCTTTTAGTTAAACGCTTTATATTCCAAAAGTTTGACAAAAATGGCTCGAATATTGATAGGGATCGTACTACTCTCTTCAAAATGTTCGGTTGGAAAATTTTCGTTAATATTAGGAAACAAGTGGAGATTTCTCGTAAGTTTTTCAGATATTTTTCCCACTGTTGCGGAAACGTTTCCGATCGGGCCCGTTCCTACTTAGAATTGCATCAGATTCGACCGACGCAAGTAATTTGTGTTGCACTCTCTCGACTACGTTGGCTGCTGGAGTGAAGGCCAGTGACACGGCGCACCATCGACAGCCAGTCGCGAGGCTGGGGGCGGCTACACTCCAGGCTCCCATGGCGTGGCGTGGCGTGGCGCGGCATGGAGTGGCGTGGAATGTGAGATAGCGTGGAGGCGGTGCGAGCAGGGTGTGTGGGAGGGGATGGAAGGGGAGGGGGTGGTGTGGTCTGACGGATGAGAAGCGGCGCACTGCGTGCTGCTAGTGCTGGCTCAAAATTGGCGTAAATGATTGGAGGAATGGAATATACGAGGGAAGGCCGGGCCGGGCGAGCCGGGCTCGCCGCAGAGCGGCCCGAGAGCTGTCAAAACAGTTTGTCGGAGCGTGTCCTGTCCACGGCCAACCGATTCGTCGCGAACTGATTTCTTTCTGATCGCCCCATCCTCCCTTCGCAGGCCGCCGACTCTCCGCGCTGCCAAGGTCGTTAAGGGAAAGTTGGAGAAAAGAAATTTCCCCGAACGTTCCCAATAACCATAACCTAACCTCCCAAGTCATTGATGGGGATGCTCATTGTAAGTGGTGATTCCGCTCGGAGTGTCTCTGTTTAGTCCGTACGGTGCCCCAGGTTGGCCGGTCAGGCCGGGTGCCTTTGCATCCCACAAAGTGATCGTTGCGGTCGGGAGCAGTGCGGGCGCGGGGCCCACACCATGGGCGCCCATGGGGCGTTACCAGGGCCCCTCGGGGCGGGGGCGTCGGCGGGGGCGGGGATGGGGGCTGCAGCTCTGCTGTGGCCGCCTGACATAATGTGAACGTTGCGGAGTACGCTGGGGGCCGAGTGCGACAGGCAGGGTGGGGGAGGATGGGGGTGACAGGCAGGCAGGGGAGACCTGCAGCGTGGGCCATGTTCGCCGAAAAATAGAGACGAATTTCAAAAAGAGGATTGTGCAGATTAAACTGGAAATTGAACGTCTGGAAATCTAATGCAAAATACGTCCGATATAAATTGAGACTGCTGAAGATTGTTAAATTTTTAGACGCCTTATGCGTCTAATTCCGTAACCTATGAAGTATACAACTACTTTGTTGTTATTAGTTTTATCTGACGTAGATTTCACTGAGCGCTGGATGTCCTCCTGTGAGAAATGATGAATCTTGTGATCCAATCGAGTCCAGTGTGCTGAGTTTCATGTAGGGCTACTCATTGGAGTTGCTCCGCGCTCACTCAGCGCTGTGGCGGCGTCGTGACCCAGGCGTGCTCACCAGCAAGCAGCCAGCACTGGATCGGGGTGGGCATTATGCTGTCCACGAGTCGCGCGAGTCGCTCTTACCGCCCCTGTGCTTGTTACTCACGCCCATTGTACGGGGTGTGTGTGGGCGTCCCGCCCCCCCCCCCCCCCCCCCCCCCCCCCCCCCCCCCCCCCCCCCCCCCCCCCCCCCCCCCCCCCCCCCCC
>CABIKL010000824.1:0-18756 GCA_902196195.1 Aptinothrips rufus | reverse complement strand
GGGTTTTTTTTTTTTTTTTTTTTTTTTGTTATTTAAAAGGAAAGTTTCTAGGTGTGAGAAATTTAGATTTTATGTTTTTACTTTTTATTGATTTGCGCAAACAGTAATAAATTTAGTTCTATTGATAAAATGAGTCTTTGCTATGCAATTGTAAATTTTACATTTCTTTTCAGCACAAGTTTCACAGAACATGAAGCCGTCTGAAAAATCAATCAGCACAAATATGTTGCAATTTGCACAAGAGAAGTGCTTAAATTTTGCACCTCATGTACATGAAGTGCATCCAAGCTTTCAGTGCACTAAAAACATATAATAATTTTTCTTTTCCTTTCTTTAAAAAAAATAAAAATTATATATAATTAAAAATTACAAATGCTTCTGCTTCAATCTCACTTGCCAAAGTATTTATCATGTGTGTGAGGTTTGTTTCTAAAGCACTGTATTTATGGTGAGGGTGACACTTTGTTCCAAATGGTTGCAGGGAGGTCAGGGTCTAGGAATCATGATTATTGAGGGCAAGCATGCTGAGGTGGGTCAAGGGATCTTTATCTCTGACATCCAAGAAGGCAGTGCTGCCGAGCAGGTATGCGATGAGTATGGAGGATTGCATGTTCATGCCCTCTAAAGAAAATGTTTAGTATTCCTTACTACGTTGAAACTTTGGCAGACATAAAATTTGAATTTTTAGTTGGCATGTTTTGGAAGTGTCAGTCTGTCTAAGTAGCAATCCCCTTGATCTTCTTGTCCCTTCTTTTGACTTTATAATCGCTAGCTACATGTTTGCATAGAATCCCGTAAACTAGATGCATAATTTGGAAATACCTTTTGCCTTTTTACTTATCTTCTCTGAAACAAATTTACAGTGACGCTTGTTTTGCTCAAGCCGTCAGCAAGTGCAGGAAATACTTGGCATGCCTCCTTCTGTCTCTTCAAATGTTTACCTGAAGGATAGCCCTTGTTCTGTCTAGGTCTGGGTATTCTTATAGTTACTACTCTTTGATCAAAATATTCATAATATGCAAGGCCTTGCACAAACACGCATGGAGCTGCCTTCACTGTAGGCATTTTCGTCATTTTCTCCACAGAGTTTTAAATCTGCTGCATGTGTTTACATAGTAGTAATATCTGCTTGCGTTCCTGTAGTAGTTCCACAGAAACGCTTACTTAGAAAAAGTACTGGTTGAAAAGATAACTTAAAGTAAAATTACAATTCATTTGGAAATCATCTGGATGACTCTTGATAAATATGACATTTTCAGGCGGGGTTAACTGTGGGAGATATGATCCTAGCAGTCAACAAGGATTCCTTGCTTGGCTCCAATTATGAGGCAGTAAGTTAATGTTAATGACTTCCTGCAATACTGCTCATGTTCTTAACTTACGGCAAGCTTTTTTTCTACACTGGTATTGATTTGCATTGCTTTCAGGCTGCATCCTTACTTAAGGAAACAAAAGGAATGGTCAACCTTGTTGTTTGTAATCCAAATAAAGCCAAGGAAGAAGATAGGAAGGGTGCCGATGGAAAAACACTGAATGCCAAAGGTTCAACAGCACGCAGTCCCACACCGACTACACCAGCAGCTCCTGAGAAGCCGAGTAAGTTTTAAATTGGGTTTAACTGCTCCATAATTATGTTCTGGGCTTACTTTTGAACATACTTTGTGCTCTTAGTTAATTTCAGGTCTTGTACTTCCAGCCGTTGTTGTGTGTACATTGCAAATGAATCTATAAAGTCAAATTAATTTGGTTCATTAAAATGGGTGTAGTGCATGCATCTTGGCAATTGCATGCACCTCGTGGTTATCGTAACAATGTGCATTGTAGCTTTGCGTTGCTTGATGTGTCAAACAATATCTTGACTATGTTTCGGAGAAACAAGTGACAATCATCATTTCTCATGAAAGCCAGGGACCCAAATTTTGTGCCACTTCTTTAAATTTTTCGACCAATTACCAAGAATGAGTATCCTTTTCAGTTCGTAGTTACTCAGATACTGGAGATTAATTATCAAGATTAACTCAAGGAGCTCTCAAAGATCTTTTTTTTCTGTTTCGTGTTTTGTTTTCGTAGGTCATGTAGTTCACTAAAGTCATGGCTTCAATCAGTCCATATACACTTCGAAATTGGCAGAAAAATTGGCAGATCATTGTTGCAGTATTCCATTATCTAATAGACAGCAAGAGCCAGATTATAGTAACTAATTGCTTGGTATGGATATTGTTTTTTTCACATGCATAGGGTTTAACATTCATGTGTAGACCATGTTTAAGCATTGAATGTTCTCATTTCACCTTCATAATGCAATTGTGGTTCTGTTTTGTGCTTCGCCCCATCTTTCGGATATGGCATCTGCATGTGAGTATGCTTGTAGCTGTTGCTGGAAAGTTAAGGATTAACATCTTCAGGGCTATACATATATGTATGTATATACTTATGTATGCAATAGGGGACTCTTGTATCGTCTATGTTGCCTCTAAATATTTTGAAGCAATTCAGACATTGCTAGGATGTAACCAGGTTCTATTTGTGTGCTGGTTGGCCTCATACCATTCTGATGACAGATGTGTGAGAAAACCTAGAAAATTGTCAATGTTATCTGTACTAATCATTGCTTTCTTTCCTTTTTGATTCCTAGGACTTTTGGAAACTCAACATGTGCCTGTTCCTGCTGCTCCACGCTCAACTCATCATTCACCATCGCGGCTCACAGAACAGCCAGCTCTCCCGCCGGCTACTGCACCTGTAGTTGCTGGTCAAGAAACAACTATTGAAATAGCAAAGGAAGACAAGGCTTTAGGTCTGTTTATTGTTGGTGGTTCAGATACCTCTATGGTAAGTATCATAGTTTTGACTTCACATGTGTATTCAATTTTGAATCAGCTAATCTTTATGCTTTTACTGTTTTCACAATTTAATAAATTGTTTCATTGTTATTTATATTTTATCAGGGAGCTATTGTGGTCCATGAAATATATTCTGATGGTGCAGTGGCTAAAGATGGTCGTCTTAAAGTTGGAGATCAAATTCTTGAAGTTGGAGGAGCAAAAGATACAGTTACACATGATTTCCGGAACATAACTAATGCAAAAGCAATAGCTGCTTTAAGGCAGTTACCAGCTAAGGTAGTTGTTTTTGTTTATTAGTTGATTTATTTGAATACAAAATATTTATTAAGTATCTTTTTGTCCATTTGAATTCACAATTCTTCTTTCATTCCAGGTTAAAATGGTCGTTTATCGTGATGAAGCTGTAGAGAAGGAAGAGGATATTTATGAATCACTTGAAGTAGAACTCACCAAGAAATCAGGCAAAGGACTTGGCCTCAGTCTTGTTGTTCGAAAGGATGGCAAGGGTGTTTATATATCGGATTTGGTATGTATCATTTCAAACCATTTTGGCTTCGCGCTTACACTCTTGTAGAGTTCAATACGTTTTGACCATGAAATATTTGTGCAGGTTCATGGAGGTGCAGCTGAGGCAGATGGACGCCTCATGAAAGGTGACCATATTCTGTCTGTCAATGGGCAGGACCTTAGAAATGCTTCTCAAGAAGAGGCTGCTGCAGTCCTTAAGACTGCTCTCGGCAAGGTTACCATAAAACTAGGAAGAATAAAGACTGGCAAAATCAAGTAAGTATATTTATGTTCTTCTACTTAACACTCAGTTCAAGGTAATATGATTTTGTCTGCTCCATTTTCTCTTATAAAATTTGCATCTTTGCTTGCTCTGTTGGTTGTTGATGTTCTGTTGCAACAAGTTTTAAAACTTTAGAACAGAGTAGCGTATGTTAGCATAGAGTAGTGTGCAGAGTCGTGATGAAGCAGCAACAAAACAATGTAGTGTTTTTGCATGTTTAAAGTTTGTGTTCCCATCGGTTGCCTTGTGTGTTATGTTGGGATTCCTACTTAATGAGCATGATTTCCCTAAAGTTATACCATGAGGAATTACTTACATACATCCTTCTGCAGCTTAAGTTTTTCTGTCACTTTTCCAACTAGATTTTTCCAGGCTTTTGACTTTTAATGTGGTGCATTACCTGAGAGTGGTTTCTGTTATGATATTTGTACTTCAGCAAATTTGTCTAGAGTCTTCTAAGAGCAGATCATTTATTTCTAGCGATTTGGTCAAAAGCAGTGCTCCTGTGGCTGGCTCAGTAACCTCTGCGGGGAGTTTGTCAGCCCCTGCTACCCCACTTGCGTCCATACCAGATTCACACCTCATCTCTCTCTCCTCTGAGGAACCCAGCATCCTAGTTTCTTCAAAACGATCCTCTAGTTTTCGCAGGCTTATGACCCGTTGGTCTTTTCGTAGGCGGAAACATACCTAGTGTAGATAAGTGATGCTATTAAAATATGATTCACCAGTCAAAACCTCATTATTGCTCACTGCTTTTTTTGTTTTGTTTTGATGTGTATAAATGTAGATCGAGAGATCTCGTAAGGAACTTTTACTGTGATGTCCACTTCTCTCAAAACCTTTATGCTTTGGGCAAACAATTACAATGTTCCTTTTCAAAAAATACAAGTTTAAAACATGAATTTCAGAGTGACCCAGTATTGCTTGTCGTGTAAAGTAATGTGTCTGCCAAAAAAGGGGTGTAGTGCTAAAGATCAAACATACAAGGAAGCTCGAAAAGTTGGAAGTTTTCATTTGTTTTACGTAGATCAATTGTTATCACTTTTCACACTGCTGGATGCATCCATCTCACTGCTGTCTTGCCTTAGATTTCCAGCAAAAAATATTCCTTAAATTGTTTCTAACGCATGAGGTGAACTGTTGTGGCAAAGAATATCTCTGTTATCTTCAATACCTTTTCAGTTGTCAAAAAAATCTCTGGTATCTTCATTACCTTCACACTTGGCAAGTAGATTGTTCTATTTGATTACCTTCACACTTGGCAAGTAGATTGTTCTATTTGATGATGCATCATTGCCCTTGCTATTAAAATTAACTCACCTGGTGTAGAAAAGAGACATTTTGCACAAAATGGTAATTACTGTGCTATTTATTTTTACATTTATTTATTTAAGTTCTTACCTGTGGTATTGACTTGCGTGTTGTGATAGATGCTGATCAATCTTTTCTATTTGTGTTTATGTATGTTTAGTAGTAATTCAAGTGCTGTGTATTATTGTTGAATCTTTTTATTAAATTATGCATTTCTGTGGTTTTATATTAATCATCATTTTTGATGCTAGTACTGAATCAAACTTTGTTGTAGCTTTTGGAATGCATGTGTCTTGAACATGGACATGCTAGGGTGAATGTGTGCCATTCATGTTCTCTTTTTACATTACCCTCACCAGAATTCAAGGGCTTTAAAATATGATAATATGGTATTATGAAAATCTTCCTCATTTGGATTCAAAACAAGTGTCACTGTTCTCTCTGAAAATAGTTTTCTTGTCAGTAATATCTGATAAATTGTACTATTATACTATATTTTTATTTACTTGACTTTGTATCTCCATAAAGATCTGGACACTTGTTATTTTGTTCCTTCGCCCAAATGAATTGAGGACTGAATGCTGTGATTCTTTTTGCTTGCCATCATTCATTTTACTGGATCTGACATAAATGTCATAGTCAGTGTGTTAACTAGTTGACCTAGTAGAGTAGTGATTGGCATTTGGAGAGAAATTGCCTGTTATGCACGTGAGATGGCCTTGGGTGATTAAAAAAAGTTGGGAATGCTACTCACTAGTCAGATATGTGCTGCTGAGTAGGCATTTAAATTTTGTGACCTTCCATTTGAACTTCTAAATCTTATGAAACTATAAATACTGACTTGGTTCTCTATGTTTAGTTAATGTTCTGGTTCCTTGTAGTCAACTTGTTGGTTGTGGTTTCAAAAATTACTCCATAAATAACATAAAACGTCTTTGCTTACCTTTGTTCCATGTCTTCCCTTTTAGGAAATAAATGAGGTAAGTCTAGTTGTGCAAATGATACAAAATCAGACATCATTTTCCTATGGGTTATTGTCTGGTGTGTATTATGAATAAGTGTTTAACTCTTTATAAAAGTTTTGTAAAGCCTTGCATTGATGTACACTTTTTGTGGGGAATATGGATTGTTCAGAGCTTAAAATAGGTCTGTCTTCCATTGAACTAATCTATGTACAATTTGGTTGATTTCGTTTAAAATCTCCAACCATAGTTTTGTGTTTGGCATTGGTCTCCATCACACCATCTTGTGTATTAAAATAAACCTTGAATCAAAGTCTTAGAATTTTTTATTTTTTTCTCCTTTTATTTTTTTTTTATACTGATAAAGAGTACATGGTAGTTCAATCTCATCATCAGAAATGGTCCCTTGGGGTGCAAATATTTACCCAGTTTTCAGTTTAGTGAGCATAATATAAATCTGTAACAAAATGATTTCCATGACTGGAGTCAAAAGTACTTAGTAACACAACCTATAAAAAAAAGAAAAGAAAACAGAGAAAAAAATATTTCAAGTTGCTGGGGTGGTTAGTAAAAAAAAAAAGCTACTGTTCTGCTTCTCAAGTTTATCCACAGGAATGAATCTTTTTCAACCATTTCTCTTCTGCTTGGTATTCTAACTTTAAAACTTACATTAGATTTCATGTGCAGGAGTCGAGGTCCACCCGAAGGATGAAGACGTTCTTCTGCAGCGTATCAGAAATCTGGTCCACATTCCAAATGCGGATTAGAGCTCAGGGCTGTGGCAGCCTCAAGAACTTCACTGTTCTTGCTAAGACTGTGTGCAAATTTGCAAAGAATAAGGAAATTTAAAAGATTTTCCTGTTGCTACCACTTAATTTTATAGATGGATGGCATCCAACTTCCAAAAATAGAAAAAGTATTCAATTTAAGAGCATATGGTCTGAAAACTTGCTCGTCAAAATTATATTTCATTTATCTTAATGTGCCATAATATCCGAGTACCATCAAAGAACTCTCGGTCATGAATGAAGTTGATTTCGCTTTTGTTGTGATTAAGCATACTTTTGAAGCCTCTTAATATTTCCTCAAAGTTTAAGTCAAAGGCCTAGAGTTTTAGATTTTGAAAATTTTATGAAGCTACCCAGAAGTAATCGGAGCGTGGGGAAGTAGTTATCTTGGTATATTTATTGTGCACAAAATGAAATGTAAAGACCAGCAGCAAGGAACTTGCATATCCATGATTATTCAATTCTGTTCACACGTCTCTTTTTGGGACTAGTACCAATGCTTCAGTCAGTTCACTTCTATTATTCTTCCCACTATTTTAATAACACACACATTCTTCATTTTTAGGTGTGATATATATACCACTATGGTATATTAATTTGCACCAAACTATGAACTGTTTCAACAAAGTGCCTCTGTGATAAATCCAATGTGTATTTAGGGAGGGTGTGTCCAAGATCCATCCAGTTAATTATTGTAAGCGAATTCTCTAAGGTGTTCTTAGAAACCGTCATGTGAACATCAAAATCCGTAGGAGGTACAAAAAAGCATGTTCATTTATTTGCATAAAACGAGATGCAAGGATAGTGCCAATAGTTCTTTTGCCAAAATCACAGCTAACATCACTCTCACATCTGTCTATTGCAAATTATGAATGATATTAAATCTCTTCTTTTTCAATTGTGGTCTGACACTCAACATGTGTTCGTTGTAGTGACAGGTTCATAATTTTACATTCTTCTTATTTCTTCTTGTTTGCTCTTAAAAATATTGTGAAATGAGCAATTTGGAAAAAATCATTTGGATGTCAGATGACAACGGTTTTCTTTTCTGCCCTTATCTTCATATTCATAATTTGACTCCATTGTGCTCTGTATTAACTGAAAGTGCCCAATCCTTTGCATCTAGTAAACATACAGTACTTGTCATAAGATGATTTCACTGGTTCAATTACTTCTTGGATTATAGTTGAGTATGAATTGTTTATTGTATAGACTCACTATCACCAAGTTATTAAGCGCCATCTAAGGCAAGAAGACAATAATGGTGAGTGCAGCAAGTGGCATTGAGGACCAAGTGCACGAACCGCTATGTCATCTATTTTGCTCTCTTTGGCAGAATCTTTCTTATTTATAAAATTCATTATCAGGCCGAACTTTGTACTCAAACTGAAAATGTTGCCATAGATTAAGATGACCTCAGTATGTAAAAATAACTCTGAAGAAATTGAAAGTTTGGTCATTTCTGATGATCCTCAGATGGTCTTACTTGTCCATCATTGAAATTCTGTATGAAATTGTCATTAAAGAAAACTCATTACATGAGATGCATTCCTCAGAACTGTTGAGACATCTTTTCAAAACTAGTGACGAATACCATTCATTGTAAGAAATGTAAGTTAGAGATTCTTAGCATGAATCCATAAAATTTATTTTAACATAAATGACTCTCTAGGAGAAATTTTGTCCCATGCATGTGAAGTAAATGATGGACCATCTTTTCCAATGTTGAAGTTCAACACGCTTTTTATCATCTTTTTTTTAACAAAGGAGAATGTTGTTGAAATATGTTTTGACTGGGACCATTGTTACAACTGTTACTATGAGATCAATTCTTGGTTTTGGATACTGAAAAGTACCTTGTTAATATGCTATGCTGATGATCAGTCAAGATTCATACACCATCACTAATTTTTGTAATAATAATAATGACATGATGTTTTAAAATTGTAATAATTAGTTAAATTTTAAGACAAAAAAATCTTTAGATTTTTTTTAGGTTTTACATGCATGCTTTGAGTAACTAGACATCAATGTGTACTAAAATTTAGTGACTCCTAGGGTATGAGTAAAAAGTTTACTATCTCATTGTTGTTATTTTTTAAGTGCTGTAAAAATTTATAAATATGTTCATCTACCCTTTACTCATTTGTAATTATGTATCATTGCTATGAATTTGTTCAAAAGTAGCTCTATGAGCTCAAATAGAGTAGGATTATAATACAAGAAGCTTTGTACAAAAATTATATTATTGTACCAATCTGTAAAGAAATTGTAATCTAAGTCATGTTATTTTATTCATTTTTTGCTAGCAAGAACTTGAGTCTATACCACTGTTGATCATATCAAAGTTTATCATGATTAGTAGGAGTTTTGCACTGAAATTCTGGCTTTGGCTTTGTTGATCAAGACATCTAAAAACTACATTACCTAAAGAACCCTAGTAATAACTGGCATTTCATACTTTTAGAGTAAATAATCTTATTGTCTTTTTGTTGTCTTACAATCAGCACTGTTTGCAATATTCTCGCAGAAACAAAAAACAAAGTGACTACCGTAATAATTAAAGTTATTATTGACTGATTATTTTTCTTGTTTTATTCAAATAAAATCCTACATCACTTTCCAATGAGGTGGCACATTTTGCTCTACAAGAAACTCCTCTGTACACTTGAGGGTGGTACTTATTTCTCTACAAAGAAACTGCTCTGCACACTTGAAAAGTCATTTCTTAGTTTACTGCTAAATTGCTCTCCACCAGACTTTATATATGTACTTTGCACTTAATTGGACTTACTCAAAACTAAATAAGTCATTAGATATGTACTTAATTTTAATAATGTATTGGGACTTACCGCGGGGCAACCTCCTGTTCTCTTGGTACCATAGCCTTTGCTGTAGAGATGAACGTCACCAAAGAGCAGACTGATATCTGTCTGCACTTTGTATATGAAGTTCCGGTAGCGCAGTTGTCGTGGTCCGAGAGCCCTGAGCGGGAAATCCGTGTTCGATACCCTTTGCCGCTTTTCATCTTTGGCGCGCCATGAAAAAGCGCGGGAAACATATTGCTGCACTGGATCGCAGGGCAACCGCCTCGGTCTTCCTGACCCCCGGGTACAAGTCCGTCTAAAAATTCGATTTTTGAGCTATCTTGAATGATTTTCAGAACTGGTTAGTAGTACAGCTCTTATCGGCGTATGACGTTCCAATATCACTCTGAAGAAGGGTCTCGTTAACTGAGTGGCTAGCGGCGTCGTTTTTCGGGACCGGAGTTCTGAGTTCGATCCCCCTCTGTCTGCAAATGCGGAGGCAGAGGCAAAGGGGGTTCGAACTCAGAACCTCTGGTCCCGAAAAACGACGCCGCTAGCCACTCAGCTAACGAGAGCTAGAACATCCAGAGGATCATCCCTTATCACTTTGAGGCAAAATCTGAAATTTTCAAATTTTCGTCAAAAATGGAAAGCCTTCCTATTTTTAAGGAGAAAATGTTTTAGGAGGAAGCAATGGCAGCTTCAAATGTCAAAATTTACTGAATTGTCACGGACACACAAATGCCGCTGTTTTGAGGTTTAGAAGTCTTAGAACATCAGAGGACATCTGAGGACCTCACATCACTTTGAGGCAAATCTGAAATCTAAAACCTTCTCACATAGAATAAATTAGCATATATCTATTGGGATCGTATGCCTATTGCGGTTTATATTTGGTGGGGAATCATATGTAATGGGACTGTATACCTGGTGAGAGCCACCCATACTGTTGCCTTAAACTTTATATTTTAGAGGAAATATACCAGTTGAGAGTAGCATAGTCAGGGCAATCCCAATATGATCTGATAAACTTGAAAGGGTACTATAAAATTTAAAGACAAAGATAAAAGAAACTGAAATTTATGAAAACAAATCATACAACTCATGTCACGAAAGTCACAATTCTTCCAAAGGAAATGTGGTAACTATCAGTACTCAAGTTTTTACAAATAATAACTATAGTTGGTGCTCCTCTTCACATTGCAAACATAACATATGAATAAAATATCACATTTCAACAGCTTTAAAACAAAGCTTAGATAATACATGCAATCTGTATTCTTTACAAAGATGCCCCCCAGCAAACATCTTACGGTAGGAGGAACACATCTGCTTACAGGCATTGAACAATGCCACAAATTTGCAGTTGTCAGCAAGCCTTACAATAAAACTAATAGGGAGAATAAAATAAGAATGGATGCCTGCCGTGTTTAAAGTGATTAAAAATAATTCCATTCTAATCTGCACGGAGAGCAGTCAGCAAGTGATCACATTCTTCAACATCTTTGTCATTATCTATTAATTAATACCTCAAAACATTGATACATTATCGCCCCTAAGCTATCTTCAGTATTTTCCTTCTCAAAAATACTGTATCTTTTTAACACCCCACAAAAAATCTCAAGCAATACTTTTGAGTAACTCTTTTTCTCATAGACAAGGAAGTAAACACATTACTACTAAATTTGCATACTGAAGTTTACATTTCTCAGCGTTTCTTTTTAGGCATAGGAGGTACTGGAGGTGGAGGTGATAAGTCATCTTCAGGTCCAACAGCAGCTGGAGGAAGCATCAGTGATGGTATGTGGTCAAGAAGTCCATCCTTGCAAACTGTGAGACGATCACATCTTCTCATGTCAAGATGGCGTAAGGTTTTACAGTTGTTGGCAATGGCTTCGACGCTAACATTTGTCAGCTTTTCACACGCCTAACACAAAAGAAATTCCAATAAGAGTTAAAACTATGATTTACAAAGAGACAGTTATGAGTTTTAAAATAATTAAAGAGAAATTTTTTTAAAGGTCATAAATGAATATTTTGTACTTACAGATAAATCCAAATAGTCCAATCTCTTCAAGTTTTGGCAAATGACATCTACTGCATCGTCACATACACTGAAGCACATGCTTAAAATCAAAGATTCTAAACTGGGATTGTTTTCGGCTAGAACTTTTAGACCTGCATATGTTACCTGCACAGAACCAATTTGACAATCCTTTAAAGGAGCAATAATAGGACAAAACACATGACCAGGATATTGCTCAATAATTTTTTCTTATTACCTGACAGCACTGAGTGAGATCTAAATATCGCAATTCAATAAATGAGAAGGCATAACACAAGCTGATGTCAGTAATTCTCGTACATCCAGATAAATTCAAATGTCGTAGACCTGCAGGCGAAGTAAAATAGGAAGTTAAATATTTGAACAGAGTAAATCAGAAACATACATTATTCATCAAAGAAAACTGAAAGACCTTTAAGCCCTGCTAAGGAAAATCCTGAGGCACTGCTAGATGGTAGGGCATCTTCAAAGAGCTGCAATATTGCTTTTTTTCTTTCTGCATCTCTAACAATCTCCTCTTCTGCTCTGCTTTTTAAGGAAATGCGAAGCTTTGACTTCATGCCACTGGACAAGCTTGATTCATCTAGTTGATTCACTGACAAGTTTGATGTAATTGCCAGAGGTGGTATCGAGGTGGGCCTAACCATTCCTGTGAGGCCTGCATCAGTGATTCTGTTGCAGCCAGAAAGTTTCAAATATTGAAGCCATGTCTGAAATGGATAGGCATATTCTGAAAGTGTTCCCTCAATTTTCTAAAAAAAAAAATATTCAAAGAGATTCAATTTTCAAAACATTAACTAACCTGATGCTGGAATATGGCTTGCAATGCATTGTCAGTGACAGCTGTTATGCAATAACCCAAATCTAGGTGCGTCAGGTTGGGAAGATGATATGCTAACTTTAAAATGGTATCTTCAGTCATATTGTTAATTCCACTGAGATAAAGTTGCTGGAGAGTGCTGTTTATTTTACTGCATAGCCCAGTTGAAATTCCATCAGAAGTTATCTAGAACCAGGTAAATTTCAAATCAAATAGGTAAATCACAGAAGTCCTAGAAGTCTTGTTACTTATTGGAATAGTTACCATATCACAGTTAGAGAGATCCAGCTTTACAAGGTTCTTTAGATTTTGAATTTCAGCAACTCCGATATTACTAATTGCCCTGCAACGACGAACACATAGATCCTGCAAATTTGGTAAACCGCGACAGATGGCAATCATTGATGGGTCAGTCACTCTGGAGCAGCAACTCAGGTCAAGACTTCTCAGCCCAGTCTGGTACTCAGTCAGAGCTACCACACCTGCATTTGTTAATTGCTCACATCCTGCCAACATTAAATTTCTCAGCCTTAAATCAGAAACCTGGAATAAAAATTTGAAATCAACATATCGACTTCAATCAATCACTAAAATCCATCAATGTTCACAAAAATTTAAGTTGGTTTGAATAGGATAGATCAGAATTTACCTTTGCAAGTTGAGTGAGAGCAGGGCTATCAATCAAAGTGCGACCAAAGCGGAGGGTGTGGAGCTGTTGAGACTTAGTGGTGATATGGTGAAGGATGTTCCTAAAAGTAAGAATGCTGGACGATTCCATAGCTTTGAATTGAGTATCAGTACTTTCATCAACATTTTGAGATCCTTCTGTAGTATGTTTGGGATAAAACTTTTTGTAAAGCCCCATATGAAATGAAATCTAGAATCAAACGAAAATTGCTTCATAAAAATAGCTTAATGGAGGTGCTCAAAACTATCTTTTCTGATTTCAAATATTCAAAATAAATATGTATTTCCTATATAATTAAAAAATAAATAAGAAAAAATCGTGTGAGAGATACTAACTTGACAACCTTCCAAAGAAATACATTGCAGATTGGGGGCTATCGCAATCAAACGATTAAGAAGAGCGTCAGACAAATAACTATTATTTGACACATAAAGCTCCTTCAAATTCACAAGAACATTTTGAAGTCGTTCCACTTCTTCTTGGTTACGCAATAAACCACCAGACCTTCACATAAAAGCATATTTAGCAAGCAAATAAAAGGAATATAAAAATTAACTTTTAAAGAGAAGCTTACATTAGTAGCTCTCGACATCCACTGATTCGGAGACTTTCCAAACATTCACAAACTGAAAGTATGTTGCAAAAATCACGTTCTCGCACATCACAATTAAAAATATATAACGATCTCAAGCGAGGGGCAAATTGCTCCCACAAATCTGTCCAGTTCCATCTTATTTCCTCCTCCTGTAAACAAAGAGATCAGATGAGTATAGGGCTGAAAACATATATTTGGCAGTCTACACAAATAATAACTAGCTTACCTTGAATAGAAAATGGAAAAAATCTCTTCTGCTGCTGACTAATGTGGGAATAATATGGGTATGCAATCCACTGGCTGCACCCTTACCACTAAAATTCACAACCTCCTTGTCAATTATTTTTGGATCCTGAGATGCCTCATACCAGGAATGACATACCAGGCGAGCATTTTTCAAATCAGGAGTATTTAAAAATCGAAAAACATAAATGAGGAGCTGAAAATATTATTTGTTTTAAATATTGAACACAGAAATCCAAAATTGAGACGAAAGGAATCTGCGTCATAAAGAAAACTAACCTCAATAGGTAAATTCAATGTTGGATTATGGTCCTCATCATCTTCACTATTTTGGCCTTTGACATTCATGGCTATATATTCCAAAGATACCTCCGTGCGTTGCAGTATTCCATATGATGTGTCTTGCTCCCTGAAAAGCAAACAGCAGAGTTAAAACTGCTTTATCGATGGCATAGGTAATCAGCTGATGATAGCAGACAGCTTTGGCCTTTGTTACCAAGCTCGATCTAATAAGTCCTGTGCTCCATGACATGACGCAACAGCTCGCAAATTTGAAGGCAAGGTCTGGGAGGCATTTCGAAGCACTACAAACCCGTCCTTATTCAGCGACCAACATCAAAAGTTGAAAAAACGCTATGACTGCTTGTCGAAGGCTCTTCCTTTCGACCGATGGCTGCACTGCAAGGGAATGGACAGTGCGCGCGGGAAGCGGAAGGTGGCAGCACTGCGCGTCGGGATGGGCGCGAGTCTCTCACGGGCAAGGATGATGGCTTGCCTAACCTGCAGGCGTCGGGCTGGGACTGCATCGTATCCGGCTGGACGGAGACGGTCCCAGCCCGAGCTCTGACCGGCTCCCGTCTGTCTGCCTCGCGAGGGGAGCGCGCGGGGCGGGGCGGGGCGGGGCAGTGCGGTGGCGGCGAGAAGGGGGTGTGATCGACGCAGGCGCAGACGAGGGCTGGGAAAGACGCCGGGTAGCAGCAGCGCGTGGCGAGACAGCACCCAGTGACCATAGGCACGCTGTCCTGTCACTACGTCGGCCAGGATCGCTTCCTGGGCGGCGTGGCGTATTCCGAGCGGCCGGCTTCTCATTTCGCTGCGTGCGAAGCCCGGCGGGTGGTGACAGCTGAGCCCGGTGCAGCTCTCGCCACGCCCCGCCCCGCCACGCCACGCCACGCCAAGCCCCACGCTCCGTCATGTTGGTACCGACCGCCCCGTCTCGAACCACGTGAGTCGCCGGGGCACCGGTGCATCGCTCAGCTGATCACGACGCGGCGCTCGACGACGAACGAACGAACGAACAAACGAAAGAACGAACAAACGAATGGCGGGCAGCGCGGTGCAGCGAGGGACCTGGACACGTCGCGAGCCGTTGCCCTTCGACTGCTGTGAGATGCCGGCCCAAGCTGCTGCCGACGGCGGGGAAGTACCTAGCCACGCTCCTCGCCCGGAATAACACATGTCCGGCGTAAGGATGTCCCGCAGGAAACAAGCCAAACCCAGAGCGTTAAAAAGTGAGTAGAGTTAAAATAAAATACATAGCATGAGTTGCGTTTTCACTCTCCTTACAGCACGCTGTAAGCGCGACGCAGGGAGCAGGACATGGCTGTCATTTCTTTCACATCGTAGTGGTACGCTTCTCATCCATTGAAAGCGCGTGGCGTGTGGTCTTCTTGTTTTCAATGTAGCAAGGGGCTCGTACAATGTGACGTGGCGTGGCGTGGCGTGGCGTGGTGTGGCGTGGCGTGGCGTGGCGCAGCTCTGCATGTCGCCCCTGAAGATTCTCTTTGACTTGAAGACCGCGGTAGATCTTTAGATTCCTCTGGAGCCGAAGAACACGGCTGGCCACAGTACGGCGAACGAACTGACGTTTTTGGTTTTGGCCCTAAAACCCAGCCCTAAACTCACCAAGTCGCGGCGTGACGTCACAGGGCCATGTGATCATCACACTTCTCCCCCTCCAGCCGCACCAACCCCTTCGCTGCGCGGCCCCGCGCCGCTCTGACCGTGGGGACGGATTTGTCAAGCTGCGTGTCCCTGGGTACCACTGCATCCATATTCCATACAAAAAAATAAGAGTCGCGCGTGAGAAAGGCGAAACAAAAAAGCGGTACTGTGGTGCTGGTGTGGAACGAGGCGGAGCCATCCGCAAGCTCCCAGCGTCCCGCCCCTGTGTGGCCTGCGGGGCTCGGTCCCGCAGAGGAGCCCAGTGCAGGGCCCAAGTACAGCAAACCGGAGCAGCAGAGTGGCTGGCTGACATGAAGTCTTCAATGACGCATTGAATCGGAAGCGACAGTGAACAGGTGAAGGGAAATCAGACCAATCTACATCATTCATCAAGGATGGGAGCGGTGATGAAAAAACAGTCGAGGGGTATCACCGGCCCCGCGTCAGATCGGCCCTTACATCGCCACGCCACGCCACGCCACGCCTCTCCACGCAGCGCCCGTCCCTTGGCGACCCTGCGGCCCTGAAGGGGAGGGTCCCCCTCCACCTCGGGATGATCACCTCATCCGGGGTTATCTCATGCTCGTCCCACGTGAACTGAACACGCGTTATAATGTCCCTCCCCCACCCCTCCCCTCCCCAACCCCCTCCCTGGACGGGCCCTCCTCCGGCGATGTGCCACGTAAAATACGGCCCCCTCGACGTCGCTCTGTAAAAGATACAGACGGGCGGCGGGGCGGGAAGCGGGGGCGGGGAGAGGCGGGGCGGGGGTAACTATCCGGTGATCTCAGTGCCACCAACACGTCGTCTGCTCTGCACGGCGAGAGATTCCTCGCGCCCTTCCAAACCACAGTCAGCACAGCCAGTCTAGACTGCATTGCCAAGAGTAACGGGAAGCAGCGATGTGCCCACTCTAGAGTTTGCTCTGCTTTCGCTCGCCCGCTACCTCATGATGTGGGTTGGGGCGGGGTGGGGGTGGTCAGCGGGGGAGGTCAGCTGCCCTCCAAACAGGCCAGTTTCTTCGTGGAAGGTCATGCGGCTTGGTCTGCGGGGTTGAAAGAGCAAGGCTCGAGTTGGAGTTGACGAGGTCTGGCTGCCTCCTGCCCTGTCGTCCTGCCCGCCGAGTGGGGCCGGGCCATGGCCGGGCGAAATGGAGGGCCCATGCATCCCCCTGGGACGAGCCGGCGGACTCCGGCGGACGAGGCATGCCAGCCCTGACCGGCCATACCGGGCAGCCAGCCCCAGCTGGCCGTCGCGGCGGTGCGGTGCACGACTCGAGGAGGGCGTCCTCACTAAAGGTGCGGAGAGGACAACTAACGGGGGTCGCTGCTCGCATTCCACCACCAGATGGAGTACACGGACAGCGCGGGGCTCTAGGCATCCCGTCAAACAGGGCGGCCATTCGTTCTGAGGGAGGACGGGACGCCCCAATGTCGTTAGGGGAAGGAGGCCCGGGAGGCTGGCACTGCTGGCAGGTGATGGGCGATAAGTCATCTGGGAGTGTGATGAGAGGCTCGTCGAGTCCAGCCGGCGGCACAGCATGGCGGTGAGATTTCAGTCGGGACTGGTTGGGGCCGAGTAGTCTCGCGGTGAGCACCGAGCGCGGCCTCTAGCCGGGCGCCTCTAGCCCGGCCCCTAGTCCGGCCTCGACTGCTGCGTGGCGCGGCGAGGCGAGGGCGTGTGCTCTCCGCGTAGCAAGGCAAGGGAGGAAGCAGGGGAAGAGAGGGGGTGGGGGCGGGTGGCTCCTCAGGGATCGGACGAGTCTCCAGGGCGACAAAGTTCCATTCCCCTGCGGCCAGGCCAGGCCGTCGCACTGCTGCTGCTGCTACTGCTGCTGCCGCTGCTGCTAGTACTACTGCTGCTGCTGCTACCGCTGCTACTACTGCTGATGCTGCTGCTGCTGCTGGTGGTGGTACTGCTGCTGCTGCTGCTGCTACTACCGCTGCTGCTGCTGCTACTACCGCTGACTACTGTTGCTACTGCCTCTGCTGCTGGTACTGCTGCTGCTGCTACCGCTGCTACTACTGCTGATGCTGCTGCTGCTGCTGCTGCTGCTGCTGCTGCTGCTGCTGCTACTGCCTCTGCTGCTGGTACTGCTGCTGCTACTACCGCTGCTACTACTGCTGATGCTATGCTGCTGCTGCTGCTGCTAGTACTACTGCTGCTGCTACTACCGCTGATGCTATGCTGCTGCTGCTGCTGCTAGTACTACTGCTGCTGCTACTACCGCTGCTACTGCTGCTGCTGGTACTGCTGCTGCAGCTGCTGCTGCTGCTCCTGCTGCTGCTGCTGGCATTGTGGTTTGCATTTTCGAGCTGCTTAACAGAGAAGTATGTAACCTGGTCAGGCGCAAGAACTAAACTTGACTCAAATTATTGTCAAGCCCGCTGGTTGAAGACAACGGCTATTTTTGCCTCTCAAAATGTGAATTTTCCTATAGCTTGAAAGTTTAAGAAATCTTCTCTAAGCTTCTGCAGTTAGTTAAAATACGTACTGCCTACTCACCCCTAAAGAAGTGACCTTATCGCAAATGACCCTCGAGAAATTATTTACGTCGATTGTTAATCCCTGCGCCGACCAGAGACTGTATCCCGCAGCACAGCATTACCCAGGCGATTGAAACCAGTTGAAACTGATCCCCCCTCCCCCCCCCCCCTCTCCCCTCCCCCAGCGCGAGTCGCAGCGGCACTCCTTTGTTTGTCGATTACGAATGAACCCCCTGGGACTGAGCGCCATCCGCAAAGCTTAGGTTTCAGGTAAGAGGGTAGGGTCGAGCTCAGGATTGGGATGGTGGCATTGCTCATGCTGGATCAGGCGGGGCGGGGGCCGGGGGGGGGGGGGGGGGGGGGGGTCGCGGCCAGCGGCTGGGCCGGAGTCTCGGGGCCCGCACCGAGTCC
>CABIKL010000823.1:0-18776 GCA_902196195.1 Aptinothrips rufus | reverse complement strand
GGGAAAACCGCCTGCTGTACCAAGATGGCTTTGCCACCGCGGAGTACAAGATATTCGTCGCCGAAGTCATCGCTCACGAGTTCGTGCACTTGTGGTTCGGAGACTACGTGACCCTGGACTGGTGGAGCTCCGGCTGGCTCAAGGAGGGCATGGCCGAGTTCCTCGAGTACTACATCCTCAACGCGGTTGGTACAAAACCACTTGCTACACACTGAAATTGTAGATGTACTTTTTTCCTCCATAATATCAGGGACAGTTTAATTGTGATTGAAGAAAACTTTAACTAAATTTTATACTTTCTTGCAGACTCTTTTGAGCATAGCAAAGCACTATCTTACCTTTGTCATTAATTTCTGTACAAAATTGTCATTGGGTTTTGAATTCTGGTGTGTGGACGCATAACTAATAATAATTTTAGGCATAAGAGTACCGACGAAAATCGTTTGCAAATACGCACAAATTTGTTCGCACGAAATAGTATTTCAGTAAATGATTCGGGAAAAATTGTGACGCTCTACCGACCATTTTGTGCATGTAGTTATGAATGCTGACAGAAGTGATTATTATATCACAAAATTATTGGTCCTCTAAATTCAGTGCGTAAAATTACTTACTCAGTGCCCAGCAGAAACCTTAACCCTCCCACTCTCTGATTGGACAGGTCTTGGACGACGGGTCATGGAACCCGCTCTCCCGGCTCGAGGTGGACGACGTGTACGACGGCATGCAGGCTGACGCCCTGGAGAACACGCGCCCGCTCACCGATGACTCGGTCCTCACCCAGGACCAGATAGCTGAGCACATGGATGGCATCACCTACACCAAGGGTGAGCGCTGCGCCCTACACTGTCATTCCAGTGGCGGTCTTTTCATTGCTTTTGTCGGTTCTCGCAGCCTGTATCGGTGATATTTACCCAACGGGGGTCTCTCGATTTGTTATCTTCTAAGCTTCGGCGTGACTAGCACGCGTTCAATGTTACTAGAAGAGCCTAGAAAACTCAAATCAAAGTGGTGATACTGATAGAACAAGAACGATGGAAAATGGACTTTTCTAACCACCTGTCGACAGATACGTTAGTTTTCCGTTGTATTCTGCAGATCGGATGGTTTTTAGTTACTGTAGACAGACACGTTAGTGCGACACGGAGGGGTCAAACGAATGTGATCATAGGTAGAAACCTAGCAATAGCGGTAAGAAATGACAACGACGACTGTACACTACGGCCATGAGCCATGACCTGACCGCTGGCGGTAATTCCACCTTGGTTTAGTTGGGCGTTTGCCTTGACCGCCGGCTGACTCAAAACGACCGGCAATGGAACGCCAACCTCAAAATGTCCGCCGTTCCAGCGGCAGTCAAATGAAAAGACTGCCGTTTGGAAATGACTGCCGCTTGTCGGCTGTCATGACTCTCTTAGGAGTTAAAGAAAACTTTGTGAGTTGCGTGTCAGCTGAAAGGACCAGTTAAGAATTGTACTCGTCTCCCACCAGGCGCTGGCCTCCACTACATGCTGATGGGTGTCCTCGGCGTGGACACGTTCAGGAAGGGAATCAACATCTACCTCAATGCTCAGTGAGTAGCCTAGCTCACCACTCCGACATCATCCTTCACGAACCCAGGGAAAAGCGACCGTGTATGATGATCATAACAATGTGTGGATTCGTATATATGATCCTGCATGGCCCATTTTCCTCCGGGAAGATAATCTTTTCACGGCTATACATAACCCCCATAGCAAGGCACTGCCGTGCCGAAAATGCGCATTCAAGGCGCAACCAGATGCGCCTTGAATGCGCATTTTCAGCAGTGCCTTGCTAGCTGGGAACTTATGCATGCACATACTACGTGCATACGTGACGTTACGTTACTTACAATTTATCGTACATTATTATGGACAATTTGTACGCAGTTAGAGCCTACGTAGAATTTTGTACATATTTTGCGTAGAATATTGCACCTAACTTGCCGATGCATATGGATGTCCATGTGCATAGTTATTATAAGAAAGTAATCAGTCCGATAGTGTGTGAACTGGTATTCGAACCCGCACCCACCTTCCCCAGCGCGTACGGCACAGCCACCCCCGAGCAGTACGCGGCGGCCCTGCAGCAGGCAGCCGACGAGGACGCGGCCATCCCTTACAATGTGACGGTGCTCGAAATCATCAACTCCTGGTCCACCAAGCCGGGCCTGCCTATCGTCACCATCCTTCGAGACTATTCCCAGAACACGGCGCAGGTCTCACAGGTAAAGCCACCACAGATTTTGACAGAATTAGACGTTTCGGGCGGACTTTCCAACCATTACGTACGGACAGAGACGAATCAAAACCTATTTTCTGGGGCAACCCAATGCAGACGTATAAAGTGGGAAATTATTCTTGGAAGTCATTTTGAGAATTGTTTCCACAGAGCGGTCGTACATTCCTGATCCTGATCATTTCAAAATAGGTGTCAAAATAACCTCCAAGGTTATTTTTCTTACGCTTGGTTTCTCGGTTGGGTTGCGTCAGGTTGCGTCGTATTATGGGTTATGGGTTTTCGGTGCGATCACAACATGTTGACACGTCCTTTTGCTACTCCAGTCCCGCTACTGGTCTGTCGCCCCGACTTCCGAAGCCGACGAGAGCAGCAAGTGGATCGTGCCCATCAGCATTTACTTCAGCTACGGCTCGAAGCCCGAGAAGTTCACGACCGTCCTGCTGGACAGTGAGGCGTCGACCACTGTCAGCCTGGGGGGCACCTCCAACGGCGGCACTATCTACGCCAACTGGAAGGAGAGAGGTGAAACACAGTTACTTCCGTTTTCAAACAGCATCAACTGAAACGACACTCCATACCCAGAAAAGTGGGCACTTGAATCAAGTGCAGCTCTGAATTTGGAAGCGTACTTGCTTTAATGACTTTTGGCCGAGTCAAGAAAATTGCGCTTGCTAATAACATTTTGCGTTCACTTCAGTTCAAAAATGATACATTCCAATAAGTAGACTTTTAAGTACAATTTTGCACTTGATTTAAGAAACTATGACATTGATGACGCTGCATTTGATGTAACATTCAAGCGCTCTTGAGTAAAGCTCGCTTTGTATTTTCTTTCACCGAATTTTTCATCATAAGGAGTACAATGTACCAACTTGTAAGGAGAAGAACAATCCTCGAGACACTCGCCGTAAAAAAAGAAATACCTGTTTTGAGGAGCCCTTCACCAGAAACAGGGGTGAAGTAACACCAGTTTCGAAATTTTGGGGCTCGTTTTGAGGATTGCGTAGAAATGCATTTTAGAGTGTGCTGATCATTTTGGTATAGCTTTCAAAATGTGTTCCAAAAATTCCAAAACTGGTGTTATTCACCCCTGTTTCTGGGAAAGGGCTACCCAAAACAGGTATTATTTTTTACTGTGCTGTTAAGTGCATTATGGCCTTCTTGCAAGTAGAATTCACTCGCCCCAGTGCTGTAGGTTCTAGAGACTGGTTGCACTGAGAGGCCAGGTATTGACACTCTGGTTCCCCGCCGCAGGCTACTACCACACCAACTACGACCTCCTCAGCTGGATCAGGCTGGGCACGGCGCTGCGCACCAAGACCGTGCTTCGCGACCCGCAGGACCGCGCCGGCGTGATCTCGGACGCGTTCGCCGCGGCGCTGGGCGGCCAAGCTGACCCCTGGGTGCCCCTCTTCCTTCTGTCCGTGGACCTGGTCGACGAGTACAGTGCCGCGCCCTGGCTGGCGACCTACAGCCGTCTGCGCGCCTACGCCGCTCTCGTCAAGGCCGACAGTGACACGGACAGGGTCTTCCAGGTGAGAACACTCTGTTGGCACAGTTGTAGTCCCCAGCCGACCCAAACAAACCGTTAGTTAGCTTTCAATTTGCCTTTGGCGATGTCTAATGATAACAGACTGGACTGAGGTAGGTAAGTAATAGGATGTGATACTGACATTGGTTCAAAGACTAGATGTGCCAACCGATAACGTTAAACTCTGAGTGTTTGTACAGCTACAGTCATATCAACTGAGAACAGCTATCGTCAACCAACCAAAGAACACAACCTGATGAGAGGGTTCATTGCCCTTACACTGCAAAAACAGATTTCGTAGATTTACGAAGGAACAATCGGAAACAAAATTGCCGAAGACCTCTGTAAATTTACAGCATATTTTTTTCAGAGTTTTTGACTTAAATCTACCGTAAATATGCAAATTTGAAAATGATGTGGAAATAATTTTTGCAGTCATGAGGTACACTTTCGAAAATGTGTTAGTGCTATTCGAGGCACGCACCACGTCGTGTTGTCAATTTATGATAAGGATGTGTCGTCAAGAAATTGCCAGCGATCTTCGTAAATTTACAACTCATTTCTAACAGTGTATGCACACAACCTCTGTTCCTAGATGTACCTGCGAACGAATCTCGTGGAGGTGCCGTTCCACAACGTCGGCTGGGACAACTTCCGCGGCGATACGGACGGGAAGGTTGCTCGGGACTGCGTCACCAAGTTGGCCTGCTACGTCAGAGCCCTCGATTGCCGAACCAGCGCACTCGAAGTGTACAACCAGTACCTGAATGACCCGTGAGTTATGCCGATAGCTGTATACCATCCCTAGCAACAGAGATTGGTCACGATGATGTCACTTGACATCAAATGGTCAATGTGACATCATTTTGACTTCAAATTTAGTCGACGTCAAGTGACGTCAACATGACGAATCTCTGTTACTTGGGATCCCCGCAACATCCCTTGCCCAGGCGATATCTTACCGGATATCTTACAGACGGTAGCAGGAAGATCAACACCGGTTTAAGATCAATCCAATCCAGAAACCAAGAGTGAAGAATATTTTTGGAGGTCATTTTCAGACATATTTCAAAATTATCTGTAAGCTACGAAACGCGTTTTTAAATTGTCTCAAAAATGACCTTCAAAAATAGCCCTTTACCCTTGGCCCTTGGTTTCTGATTTGAGTTGCCTCGCAATCTGATCTTTGGATTTCTCTTGTGAAACGGTTTAACACATTGAGTGCGGCCCTGGGAATGCACCACCTTTTAACCCAGGGCGTGACCATATTATGGTCACATAGCACTCAATGTGTTAATCTAGTTAAATTTACCACAAATTAAAACTAGATTAAAGTTAAATCAAGCTTTAAAAATGCAATGACTGTAAACTGTAAATAACTTAAAATCAATATAATTTAATCCAGGCCATATTAAATTTTATGAAGCTGAAACTAAATTTAAATTAAATCTTATTGAAATTAATTGAATTTTTAAAGATACATTAGATTAAATGAACCTAAACCTACCCGTTTTCCCGAGATTTTTTAAAATGAACTTTTCAACTCTCGTTGCCGTGCAGGACCACGGTGGATCCCAACGTGCTGGCCGCTTCGCTTTGCGAAGGACTGAGTTACGCGAGCACTGAGGCGTTCACGGCTCGCTACGCGGAGCTGCTGACAACCACTGAGAGATCCCGGCGCATGGCGATCGTGTACGGCTTGGGCTGCATCCAGAACCGCACCATCATCGACACGTACGTCCACACTGGCATTGAAAATTCAGTGGAAAATACTGCACTTAAAGTGCGGTGTGTTTTCATAGCATTTCAAATACGATGATCATCACGTCGAAAGCGCAATGACCTTTTACATCACTTGCGATGCTCGTTGCAGTTAAAAGTTATGTGATATCATCTGCACAATTATAGAACAATGAAAACGCTGTATTTCTGAGCATTTACTGTATTTGAGTGTGTTGCTCGCCGCTTTAAATGGGTGATGAATAGTTCATCGCGCTTACAAGTTCACTACTTTTGCGGAATCGCACTTTGAAAATATTTGCACACTTCTGTGTTGTAGGTAACATACTTTCGTGTACAGAGCAGCAGGTGTGATGTAACAAGAGAATCAGTGCGTGTCCTTTGCAATAGTTTTTAAACTTTCGATTCGTCCTTTTCTTAGGTTGCTGGACCTCGCCGGGACAATGCAAGGCTTTGAGCCCCAGGAGGTCCAGCCTTTGTTCAGATCCGTTCTGGATAACAGTGCGGAGGGTATCGACGCTGCGGTTCAGTACGTCACGAGGAAATTCGAGTTCATGGCAGCCAGGTAAGAATTCAGTTACCATTTCTCCTCCGTAGGCCGTGCAGTGAGGTCACTAATCAGGTCTTGCTCGCTTCCAGTCTGGGTCAGAGCTCTGCCGAGGCCGTGGTTACCGCCGTAGCCAGGAAGGTGACGTCATACTCGCACTGGTCCCAGGTGAGATACACCTTTTAGAAGAACCCGGTTCAAAGCCAGGTGACAAAGATAATGCGAAGTGCACTGTAGCCTATATTAAACTATCGTCATTCTACGATAAACCTCCAGATAGGCTAATTTGGAACGAGAATGTTTCGTCTCGGGCCATTTGCAAACTTTTTTTCATCCGGCTTTTCTATGTATTTCTCACTTGAGGAAATTTTCATCATGCTAAGTAATAAGGAAGGTAAGCATTATGTCGAATGATTTGTTGACGATTAGTCTTCGCGAAATTTTTACGTGTACTCAAAATGACGAAAAATTCGTAAACTAAGATTTACGAAGCAATCGTAGACAAACGATATTATTTGACATTGTGCTTCCGTACTCCTTTTGCGCTGCAATACACGTGACTGAACGTTGCAGCTGGAGGACCTGTCCATCAACAGCCAGACGGACAACCTGAAGGACGCCCTGCACGTGGCGACCAGGAACCGGCAGTGGGTCGCCGACGACCTGCCCGTGCTGCGCGACTACCTGTACGCCGCGCTGTACCTGGCCCCCGACCGGCCCTCGCCCCCTGCGCCCGCCCCCCAGCCCACCGACGCCCCACAGTCGACCCCCGCGCCCGCCGAGCCCACGCCCACCCCCGGGCCCGGCCCCACGGAGCCCGCCGGCCCGGCGACCGAGTGGCGGCTGCCCTCGGACGCGGCGCCGCTGCACTACCAGCTGGAGATGGTGCCCTTCCTGGAGGTGGGCAACTTCATGTTCCAAGGCAGGGTGGAGATCACCGTGGAGGCGCTGGTCCTCACAAATAACATCACCCTGCACGCCCGAGACCTGAACATCGACGTCGGGCAGATCACCGTCAACGAGGCCGGCGAGGGCACCGCGTTGGACGTGACGAGCACCGACGTGGACAAGCAGAAGGACTTCTTCATCATCTCGCTGGCGAGCGACCTCATCCCGGGCACGCACTACATCGTCAGGCTCAGCTTTGACGCGCCGCTCCGAACCGATAACTTCGGCTTCTACGTCAGCAGCTACCTGGACGGCGGCGAGTTCGCGTGAGTGTCTCGAGTCTCTGCTGGGGCAAAAGATGAGGGTGGGGGGGGGGGGGGGGGGATATCCGTTTGCAATCACCGAAACTTGATCGCCACAACCGAAGTCTCTGATTAATCTGGAGCTTACAACTTTCTGAGGCATACAACTTGTGACAGCACCAAGCGAGTGTCGATCGCCAAATCAAAGCCTCTCCGGTTTTGGAAAAGGACGAGCGAAGTTTCGGTTGCAGCAATTGAACTAGTCTAATCAAAAGATTCTGATTGCTGGGGGCAAGTTCTTTGTCCCGTAGAGGAGACGCCGCACGCCGTGTATCTGAACCGTCAAAAAGATTTCACCGATACTGTCACCAGGTACATGGCCACGACGCACTTCGAAGCGACCAGCGCTCGCAAGGCCTTCCCGTGCTTCGATGAGCCTCGCTTCCGAGCCACCTTCAATATCTCCGTCGCCAGATTTACCGGCCAGACCGCGCTGTCCAACATGCCGAGGATACACACCTCAGATCCAGAGTGGGTGTTGCTATGTACTAGTACTGTAAAAAAGATATTTACCAGATTTGCGGAGCCCTCCCCGAGGAACAGAGGGAAGGTAACACCAGTTTCAAAATTTTGGGGGCTTGTTTTGAGGATGAAGCAGGAATGCATTTTAGAGTGTCCTGATCACTTTGGTATAGCTCTCAAAATATGTCCTAAAAATTTCTAAACTGATGTAACTTCCCCCTGTTACTCGGGAAGTGTTCCCCAAAACAGTTTTATTTTATTTTTTTTACACTAAGTAGCTGTCTTAAAACTTAAGCGGATGATTTTAACATGTTGCTTCTATTGAAGTCTGGCGCTCGGGGGACGAGTCTGGGATGACTTTGCGACCACGCCCATCATGCCCACGTACTTGGTGGCCTTTATGGTGCACACGCTGCAGCCCGTGTACACGAGCAATGACGACATCATCGTGTGGGTGCGGCCGGACGCCAGTGACGACGCGGCTCTGGTCAGCGAGGTGGCCCCGATGGTCATCACCGCCATGGAGAGCCTCACCAAGGTGAAGCTGCCCGTCCCCAAGATCGACCTCGTTGCAATACCGACCTTCCCCATCGGAGCCATGGAGAACTGGGGCCTCGCGACCTTCAGGTAGGCGACCGTCCGTGAACTGAAACCCTTGTTGAGGCCACGACCACGAGCACGAGCTTACGAAGAAGTTCGAAAAACATCATCTAGCAACTGGAAAAACAAAAGTGTACGAACTACACTTTTGAAAATTGTAGCAAGAAGTGCACTTTTCAAAAGTATGCCTCACACTTCACCATTAACACAGGTCTTATCGCAACTTCACTTTTCAAAAGCGCATTTTCTAGACTTTTCAAAAGCGTACTTCATGCTATAGGTCTACCTTCTCAAAAGTGTACATAGTATACTTTTTTTGTACCAGTAAAGGCGTGTGGTCGAAGCTAGGTCAAAACAAAAAATACTCGTAATGATATCGAATCCATGTCGTTTTCACCTCGATTTTGTTCACCTATTTCTTACTGGAAACCACTCCACCTGACTCCACAGGGAGGACTATCTGATCAATCCAAGCAACGCCAAGACCGAGCACGCTTTCTCCTGCGCCAGTGTGGTCGCGCACGAGCTTTCCCACTTCTGGTTCGGAGACCTGGTGACCATCGACTGGTGGAGCTCCGCCTGGCTCAAGGAGGGCATGGCTAGCTTCCTGGAGCTCTACATCCTCGACAAGGTACAGTCGTCCACAAAAGATTAGCTCTCGTGCTATCGCTCACAAAACCACTGTATCGAAATTAAAGTCACAGCGATCGAGTCCACGGCATACGTTTCGCGTTCAAAGCATCTTCTGGAAGGGTTGTCTGGGTCATTTCTTTTCTGGGAGATTGTGGCACTCGTCTCGCTGTCTCCTAAAGAAAGAGACATAACTGCGGCGGGCTGATTCGAATTGATGAATGGACCTTTGAGAGAGAGGATATGGTCGTCCGCTTCTAATAAAGAAATGAGGTTTATTGGAAGCATGCAGCTGAGATGTTTTAACTATAGTTAAGAAATAGGTGTGTTTTCTCATTCGTAGAAGTACGCTCAAAGTTTTCCCGCACGCGAGAGGCCGATATCGACAACATATACCTTCGTCACTTAGCACTGGTGGCATATGCAGATACGTCACTTGGAGTTCACACTAAGCACATACGTCAGTTAGAATCACGCGTTACAGTTACGAATCTTTCTTTAGGAAGACAGCGGTCTAGTTTTCAATACATCAAACACACGGCGAAATAACCGAGAGTGTATGACATTTCAATTTTTTCAGGCGGACAATTCAAAGTACTCGGCATTCCAACGAATCATCTCCGAGCACGTCGAGCCAGCTCTTGTGGTTGATGCCAGAGAGTCCACCGACGTGCTTACCAACTACACTGTTGGATCACCTGCAGAAATATCCGACCACATGGGGACAATCACCTACTCTAAGGGTAAGTGTGAATTCACTATCAACGTGTCCAAATCCAAAACTCGCATCTTTTCTATACTCGTCCCAAACAACATTATTTTCACACGACCCGGTTTCAACCCTCGTGCGGACACAGGGAAGTGCTTTATAGAGTGAACTGTAGTTCACAAGGGTTCGAAATAGGGTATGAAAGTTACATGGTGTGTGACGAGTATCGAAACTATCCGAGTTTAGGGTTCGGACTCGTCGGTACACATTGCCTTTCACATAACGTCTCTTGACGACAATAATCAATAATCAGTGCCACCACGAGCTGAAGAGAAATTCATTTATTTCAGGTGGAAGCTTCCTTCGTATGCTGTTGACTTACGTCGGTCAGGAAGCCTTTGAGGAAGGTCTTAGCACTTACATTAAAAATCAGTAAGTACTTCTAAAAATAAAATCATACGATGATAAATATCTTTCTTCACCGGTATTTTTTACACAGCATCGTCGAAAAATTAACGAATCCGTATCATTAACCTGTTATTTATGCCCTACGCAGTGCTTACTACTGGGGTACACCGCAAAATCTGGCGTATTCCATACAGAGAGCGGCCGACAAACTTAGTCCTAACTCCATGCGCGTCAGAATCCAGGACTTGTTCGACTCGTGGACGCTCAAGCCGGGCTACCCCGTCATAACCTTCACAAGGGACCGCTTCAATGGCATCGCTACTCTGACGCAGGTACGTGACGGCCTGCTGCTCACAGCTCTAAGACCGTATTCCCGTGCGACTCCTCCCTTCCCTCCCATTGCGTCCTTCTATTTTGCCTACCTCCCGCTGATGAACTTCGCGGTCGATGTCAGAACGATATCGTTAGTAATACCGAAACTAACACTAAAGGGTATCTCTAAACGGGAAGTTTTCCACATCAGACTTCAATTCGAAGTCGAATGTCAAAAATTCGTGGTTTTTTCGGTGTTATTCGACACTACGACTGATATTTTCTCGACATCGATATTTCTGATTGATTGGCTTTTCCTTTGCGTAAACAGATTTTCGTCGCTAATAAGACGACCTCCCTCTCCTGCTCCCAATCAAACATATATTCACACAGGCCACCCTCTCAGATAATCTTACTTTGCAGTCTCGCTTCCTGAGCCACGAGCCCACCGAGAACTTCAAGGACACAACTTGGCACGTTCCTTACAACGTGTGGGTGCAAGGCCAGGATCTCCCGCAGTCCTACTCCGACGTCCTGCTGGAGAGCCAGCGACAGAAGACCATCCTTATCGACGATGCCGACTACAAGCTCGTTCTCATCAACGCTGGTCAGACTGGTAAGTAAACAGCTCGTCGCAGTAAAACTAAAACCCAGATTCTGGAGCAACCCAAACCAGAAACCAGGGGTAATTAAAAATAATACATATTCGACACGTCCGTGCAGAAGTATCCGATCTGCAAAATGTGACGTCACAACCCCTCAGCCCCTCTCACCAATCAGCTGATTGGTGAATGAAGCTTATTTTGATACTTATTTTAAAATACGTTTCGTTGCCTGCTGATCATTTTGGAGCAGGTCTCAAAAGACCAACAAAAATATTTTTTTACCCGTGGTTTTTCGATCGGGTTTCCACAGAATCTGAATTTTGTTTTTTCTATGCAATGCAAACTCAAAAAATGTGACAGTCATGGGTGCAGTCATGCGCTACCTAGTGCATGACAAAATGTGACTAATTTCCTAGTGAGTGACACAAACTTCGCGCATTCCTAGTGTGTGACAACGACGTCATACATTACTTAGTGTGTGACATCGATGTCACACGTTGGAGCCGCATGCTATTCTTGTGGAGTCAGAAGCGTGTGACATTATGGATGTCACACACTAAGGAATCCGCATCACATCGATGTCGCACACTAGGCAATGCATGACATTTGTGTCACACACTAGGACATACATGACATTTTGTATCGCACTAAGTAGTACACGACTGTCACACGTTGAGTTTGCATAGTGCGCCTTTTAGCAAAATTACTTTCAGCTCGAAAATATTTGGACGCTTGACACTTTGCGCAGGCTTCTACCGCGTCAACTACGACCTGCTGACGTGGATCTACGCGTGCCTGTACCTGCCCCGCAAGCAGGTCCCCAGCGCGGAGCTGCGCGCCGCTCTGATCGACGACTCGCAGGCCCTGTCGCTGGCGGGCCAGCTGGAGGCCTGGGTGCCGCTGCAGCTGCTGCAGAGCGCGATGCCCGTCGAGGAGGAGCTGCTGCCGTGGCTCTCCGCGCGCGACGTGCTCTTCAGGCTGCGAGCCACGCTCAGCTCCGACTCGGAGGCCGTTGCCCTGCTGGATGTGAGTCATCTACGCCTGCCCTCGTTCTCTCCCTTCCCTTCCGTCGCCTTCCCTTCCCTTCCCTTTTCTTCCTTAGTTACCCTAATTTACAAAACATTTAGATTGAATATGAAGCATATACGTTTAGTTATAAACGTTTTACACGGGCCTTTCTTTTCCCTTCCCTTCCCGTTTTATATCGTCCCTTTCTCCTATTCCTCTTCCTCCCCTTGCCCTTTCCGTTCTGCCCTTCATCTTCCTCATACTATAATTGTATTAATCGTGTCTGCGGTGGAGCCATCATTCGCGTCTTTTCTGTGGCCAGAAATTCGTCAACAATTTGCTGGTCGGTCCGATCTACGAAGAGATCGACTGGGAATCGAGGTGGCCGAACCAGGAGTCTTACAACGCTAAGCTCCTGCGTGACGTCGTCACTCAACTGGCCTGCACCGCGGGCAATTCCCTGTGCCACAGGAGTGCAAGCTACCAGTACCTTGGGTGGTCCGCCGCACCGTAAGTGCAACACAGAAAAACCGAAACCCAGATACTGGGGCAACTCAACCCAGAAACAGAAACCAGGGATAAAAGAGATATTGTTGTGGTTGATTCGAAATGCGTTTTGGAACAGGTCTCAAAACGATTGTAAAAAATTCTTTGAATTCATGGTTCCTGGGTTAGGTTGCCCTCGAACCTGGGTTTTTGTTTTTCTGTGAAGAAATTCACTTGCAATTAGTCCTTTTATAACTGTGAACTTCACTCGGGGTCATCATGTTAATGTTTTAGGTCTTATGGCAATCCCGACACGCTCTCAGCGTCTATTTGTGAAGGAGTGGTGCAAATTGGTTCTGTGGAGTTCAGCGAGCTCTGGTCTAATTTCCTGCTGGAGAAAGACCCTACCGTCCGAAAATCTTACCTCTACGGTTTGGGTTGCATGACAATCTTCTCTAGAAAGTAAGTCAACCGCGCAAAGGAGCAGGTGTGACAACTCCGGGTTCATTGAGCTCTGAGATTTTTTGAATAGATTTCATTGCATGAGGTAAGGCTAAACATTATGATTGTTTAATATTAATGTTTTAGCGTCTTTGAGGCCGCGACGAGACACAATGGAATCAAATCGAATGAAGTGAAGGTCTATCTGAAATCTTTCTTGGCCCATGCGCCAGGGGGTGCGAACATGCTCCTGACCTATGTTGACGACAATTACGAAGACATCAAGAAAAGGTATGGAATTTACAGTAAACTGATGCCAAACACATATTTTATTTTTATTATGGTCACTGCCATACGTGTGCTTAATGTTAAACGATCTGGACCATAAGTCCTGCTTTTTAAATTTTTGGGTAGCTTATTTACGTTTGTGCGCATCCCTTCACTGCAAAAAAATGTACCAGTTTTTAGGAGCCCTTCCCCAGAAACAGGGGTGAAGTAACACCAGTTCGAAACTTTTGGTGCTCGTTTTAAGGTTAATTTAGAATGTATTTGGTACCTTACTGATCGTTTTCATACAGCTCTCAAAATGACCCCCAAAAATTTCGAAACCGATGTCACTATTTCTGGAAGGGGAAGGGGTCCCAAAACACGTAATTTTTTAGAGTGCAGTTGTGCATAAATGTAACATAAATGTAAATAAGAAAATGCGCGCTGCATTTTGCTTCATTGTGGGGGCGATATTATGAATGGGTAGGTCTTTTTATGCTTCTGTCCTTATAGCCAATTTTTGCATTAGAGCAAACCTTTGACTTCATTTTGCCATCATATAAAAGACCAAAATCGCTCGACATTATTTTAGTGTATTATTATTCACTTCGCAGTATTGGACTACAGTCAACAGCAACAATTCTTCAGCTGATTGCGGAAAGAATCACCACTCAGAATCAGTTTGACAAGGTGAGTCAATGAAACGCCATAGAACTTTGGTCTCCCATGGATTTTGAGACAACAGTGAAAATATAAATGAATATTAACTAAACACTTGAAGTATATAGCGGGTGCTATATATTTCAGGCGTCTAGTTAGTATGCACTAAAAGGGCTGGCGTCTTTGCTACCCCATGGAACAGCTACACACCTGACGTGGGCAGCACCCGCAGTAACCTATACATTTCTTTTTTCCGCGCCCTTCATGTTCTATTGACCCTACAGATCGCTAAGCGGGTGATGGAAGACCCCTGCATCGAGATGACCGTGGTCAACCAGACGGCCGCCAGCAGCCTCAAGTGGGCCGAGGAGTCACTGCCGGTCATTAAGGACTTCCTGGCCGTGGCCGCCGGGGAAGATCCACCCAAGCCCACCCCCGCCCCTCCGCCAACCATGCCCACCCCGCCCATTCCCCACGGCGCCTTCAGGCTGCCCACCAGCGTCGTACCGGAAGACTACAAGGTCAAGATCGTGCCGTATCTCTCGGGCGACAAGATGGGAACCTTCGACGGCGAGGTGACGATCAAGATCAACGTCAAGGAGACCACGCCGAACCTCAAACTCCACGCGGTGGGTCTCGAGTTCGACGTGGACAACATCACCATCACCAGCGAGAGCGGCGACGTTGACAAGATCTACTACACGAGCAGGTCCATGCTGTACGAGTGGGTGCTCATGTACCTGCACGCCCCGCTGTCTGCCGGCACCTCCTACACGGTCAAGATCGCCTACACCGGCAACTTCAGCAGCGACATGAAGGGCCTGTTCATGACCAGCGTGGGTGGAACTTCGTGAGTACAGTCTCTCCTCACGTCGCTATCCTCACACCACCGTCCTCACATCACTGTCCTTGTACCACTGCAATCAAGGCAATGTCTTCACGGTACTGTCCTCACATGACTGTCCTCACACCGCTGTTCTTCACTGTCCTCACACCATTTGTCCTCACGCCACTGTTCTTCACTGTCCTCACACCACTGTCCTCACGCCGCTGTTCTTCACTGTCCTCACACCACTGTCCTCACATCGCTGTCATCGCACCCATGTCCTCACACCACTGTCTTCACATCAGTTGAAGCTCTCACTGACGACTGTTTCCTTGCAGGCCGGTGGTAATGACCAAGCTCGCCCCCTCAGACGCCCGCCGCGTTATTCCGTGCTTTGACGAGCCGGCCTTCAGAGCCACGTTCACCGTCACCATAGGCAGGCTGCCGACTGAAGTTGCATTGTCCAACACTCCGGTGCAGTCTACGTCCCTGCCCGAGTGAGTAGCGCGGCCTTGACCTTTGAACTAGCACCGCCACCGAACTTTACCTTGACCTAGCTCAACACTCCGCAGCCCAACCATCGGCAACCGTGTGCTGGATACCTTCCAGACCACGCCGATGATCTCGACGCACAGCATGACGGTGGTGGTGGCCTCGTCCCTGAGATCCGTCAGCAGTAGCGACGGCAGGCTGACCGTGTTCGGCGACGACAACCTGGTGGCCAGGGCCGGCGACACGCTCTCCGCCGCAGCCAGCGTCCTCGAGTCGGTCCAGAGCATGACGGGCACTCCGTCCGGGCTGGCCGCCATGAGCCTGGTGGGCGTCAGGGACCTCGTGGTGGAGGGCACCGACAACTGGGGCATCGACATCCTCAGGTGCGTAGCCCCCACCTTGCCGATAGGAATCCAATTCAACAGTGTCGTTTCCAGAACTTACGTAACGCATTTGTCGAGAAAGAGATTTGTTTTAAAATGACCGAATATCACTCAAAGCTACTCCGTAAAATGTAACAGCGTTATCAGTCTACACGAATAAAAATGAGAAGGCCTTTAACGCATATCATTAGCAACAGTGTTAAGATCATAACACATTCAAGAAAAGTGTTCATTATGAGCCCGCCACTTACGTAAAAATTGGTGTGACACGCAACTGAGTCACACTTTAGTAATACTTTTATGTGGTGCAAAATGAACTTAACATTGCTAATACTGAAATGTAAAGGCCTTCACACTTTTCCTAATGTTAGATAGCTTTTACACTTCCTATGATGTGAATATGTAACACTTAGATTTATAGACGATATGGAAAAACATATTTTTTATTAGAATGTTGGTGCGCTTTCTCGCTATGCTTGTGCAGGGAGGACGCCCTGGTGAAGATGGACTCCTCGCCGTCCGCCGGGGAGGCCGACATCTACTGGCTCACCTCCATGTCGCACCGCCTGTCGCAGCAGTGGTTCGGCAACCTGGTCAGCATGGCCTGGTGGGACAACGTGTGGCTCACAGACGGCTTCGCGTCCTACTTCTCTTACAAGGCGGCCAGCATGGTGAGTGGAGCACCCTGCAAAACACAAGCAGGCAAGCTGTTGCGCCGTTCTCTTCTCGCGACAGCACTTGTCGGTCTTTCTTGGAGAAGTGTTGGAACTATTTTGGCCACAAAAGAACGCAGGCCTGAATGCGTTATTTATACAAAGAATGCCGCTGGCTGTGCTTGTGGAATCTCTCACTCCATTAGTGCACTTACTCGGTATTTCGCTGGTCTAGAGCGTTATATAGTGTGCATGTCGCCCCACAGACCGACGCGGCAGGCAGTGCTAACCTGTACCCCGCCACGTTCACCGCCCGGGTCACCTCGCCAGCGCTCGTCGTGGACTCTCTGGAGTCAGCCAACTCGCTGAACAACCCCTACGTTATCGGCTCCACTGCTGGCATCGAGAGCAACATCAATGACATCTCCAGTCTGAAGGGTGAGTCGGGATTGCAGATAGTGTTTAACAAATACTGCTTGTCTTTCAAACAGATCAAAAACAAAAATTAAATATGTTTTTTACGGTTTCATTGCTTTATTGTCTTATTTATGTAAGACAATATATTATGTTTTGCAATTGAATGTGTTCTGAAATGGAGTTATTGTACCACATGAGACGCAAAATGCACTTGGTGGTTTCTGTTATGCGTTATAGTTTTCCTTTGTATACGTTCATGACTAGAGCAATTTTTTTATTTGAACGACGATATCTGTTGGAAAGTGTGATAAAAGGACAAAAACTAAGAGCAAAGGACTCAAGTTGTAGTAAAAAAAACAGAATTCAATCAGGTTTTTACTGGGAAAGAAACATTTATTTTTTTAAATTTCAGTGCTTTTCTTGACCTTTCTTTCCGTTGCGCCGTAATGCGAACAACCTCTGTCCAGGTGGAGCAATCATCAACACCCTTCCTCACATATTGGGAGCCACTGCTTTCGAAGCCGGCTTGAAGAATTACATTGCAAGCAAGTAAGTTAAAGCTGCGATTCTCTGCTTTTCAACAATGATTGTACGCGGTCACTAGTCAGTGCTAGCAATTTTGGGGGATAAAACGCATTTAGTGTAATTTTAAGCCACTTTTAAGGATATTATGCAATTTTGCGAGGTTATCTCAGTTTTACTGCGCGTCGTAACGAGTCGTAGATATAACGGTACTTTGGGCCGTTTTAAACCCCTCTCCTCTCCCTATAAACCGCTCCCCTCCCCATCCCCCCACCCCCCACCCACACACCCACCCTCCACCCTCTTCGTGTAACTTGAACTTGAAAGCCGTGGGGCCATGTAACGGATCGTAACGATCATCGTCGTGCAGCATAGCCCCTGTGGACAGGAGAGTAGGCAAGCCCGCTGGACTTGCGCGCGTTGCGGGTATGCCTACCCCACAGTTCGCAGGCGGTGGCCCGCCGGATCCGCCCCACCCCGCTTGCTTCCCTTGCGGTGCGGCTTCCAGTGTTTGTCAGCTGAGTTTGACTCTTCGGTTTCGGTCTGCCAGTTACCTGGGCGGTGTGCTACCATCGGCTCTATACTCGGCCATGCAGACTAGCCTGGACAAGGACTCAGCTCTGCCGGACGGCGCCACAGTCGACGCCATCCTCAGCTCCTGGGTTGACAGGCCCGGCTACCCAGTGGTCACCGTCATCCGCAACTACGAGAGCGATTCAGCTAGTCTCACGCAGGTGAAGGGGCGATACTGGAATGTCAATACCTCCTATTAACACACCTTAAGTCACTGGAGCCAGAGCATGTCTGAAAACATCTGGGAAAGGTTCCATAAACTGTAAAAAATAATACCTGTTTTTGGGAGCCCTTCCCCCAAAACAGAAATGAAGTAACACCAGTTTCAAAATTTAAGGGGCTCGTTTGGAGGGTTATGTAGAAATGCGTAACTTGTATCATTTTCCGTCCTTTCTCTCGAACGCTAATTAATGAAGTCTGCTGTTATTGATGGGAGGGATCGAAGTGCGCCTGGCTCTTCATCTTGTTGTTCCGAAATGTTTTGTAACGTGGTCTTCTTCCTCAGGAGCGCTTCGTGCTGCACACCCCCTCGGCCAGCGCGGACATGCGGGCCGACTGGTGGGTGCCCGTCAGCCTCAGCACCAGGGACCAGTACGCGAACCAGACCGCCATGGCGCCTGTCAAGGGCTGGATCAGACCGTCGGCCTCCCTGGACATCGCACTGCCGGCAAAGAGCGCCAAGCAGTGGCTGCTCGTCAACGTGGACCGCAAGGGTGAGGCAACGCTGCAGAGAGAGACGGCGGGGACGAAAAATAATACAGTTAGGTTACATGAAATGTACGCTGCAAACTGTGCGTTTGGAACTAAAACTTACAACGTGCATCTAATCTGTAGGCTAGCCGGGAAGTGCCAGTGTTCCCAAACAGATTTAGAAAAAAAAAATTAACACATCTTTCATACAGGGTGGCCCACCCAAGCCGTGCCAGAGCAAAGTTAGGCTAGCCCGGCGGCAGCTCCCCCCTCACACCCGCTAGCAGGGAAGGGGCGAGGAG
>CABIKL010000822.1:0-18790 GCA_902196195.1 Aptinothrips rufus | reverse complement strand
TTTCTGTCCTTTGTCTGTCTCTCTCTCTCTGTCCTATAAGTAGTTGGGTTGTAATGCTTGTTCAGGTAACTGATGGATCATGCGTACAAGCTATGGTCAGGTTGCGTGCTTGTCAGAAAATTTCAAATTGAGGTGAATGTCTTCAGAGGGGCAATAAGCCACATGTCGGTGCATATGGTATTGGAGTATAAATGGTTTGATTAGCCTTGGTAACTTTGCACGCTATTGAGTGCCAGCTATACATTACGTGATTGTGGTTCCTTGTAGTTGTGCTCAGAATTGGGGTCTTCTGCATTATTTTGGTCAACCCTAAACTTTTGTCACAAATGAAACCCTTTCTTAATGTTTCAATCATCCATTCAAATCTCACTTCTAAATCAATCTAATGTTAAGAGGCACTGTCCATAAATTTTATGGCATTAAAACATTACTGGTAAATGAACATTGTCTATGAATTTTAAAAATTGTTGGGTAATTAAACCACAATTTTTAGCCACGACTGTGACTTGAGTTTACATGTGTTCTGTGTGTGGTGTGGCAGCACTTGGTGCAGCTCATCGAGCACCATGCCGCGAGGCAGGAGGACTGTTACGCTGAGTGATGAGTCAATGATGAAGATGGCGACGCCAGACATGGCGACAGCCAAGCTAGGTTAGTGTCTGTGTGTACGCTTTTTCTTTCTATGTGGCATTTAAACAAATTAACACTAAAATTTATTTTGGATGACGCATTTAGCTCTTAACAATTTAGGGAGGCAGTTGCTGAATGTTAATTGCTAATCATTATTACTTCGGGTATCATGAAACAACAATTTCGAGTCCTGATGAGGCTTTTTAGTGTCTGACTTCCATACAGAATACATATTTAACTGCACCTGTAAGTCTTTACATTCTAAAATTGGCAATATTCATTGATGGTATGTACCATATTTTGTTTGAATGTAAGAAATTAAGAGTAGAGTAAGCAACTTTTGTAGGAATATCTTTTCAAAATTTAGAATCAAACAAAAGGTTTGATTTTTCTTATCAGATGCATTTGCCAGGATTTTATGCTTGTCTGTAGCTCCTGTTTCGTGTGTTCTGAACAAGAGGCTGAACTTTTCTCGTCCCATTAATCTCCTGTTCTATGCCTGCATGTTTGTTAATGGTGTGGGTGCTTTTGTTGTTGTAAAGTCATCTTTGATTTGAATTAGCATAAATTTTTGCAGGACCAGGTGATAGATACTTCACCCTTGCCCTTGATTCTGTACTTGGTGATCAAACTACTGCCATCAGCCCCTCTTCACCTTTTCAACATCTTCTTGATCACGAATACGGGCAAACACCCCAAGACCAGATCATTCGTCAACCTGTTGCTATTCCGCCGCGAACACAGGTCTGTCGAACTTTGTTTTCCTCATAATTTCTACACACCGCACAGCTCTCATTATTTAGTGACTGAGAATTCCGAATTCTATTCTTTTATCATTCACTTTTCTCTCAGGCGGTAAAACGCCGGTTAAACCTGGAGCCTCGGAATGAAGATGGGTTCAAGACACCCAAAGTCACAAAGAGAATGCGAAGCATTTCTAATGCTAGCTCTTACAACAGCCCAGCAAGCAAAGGGAAAAGTATGTTTAACTTTATCTGACGTATGTAAGCTTTACATTGTTCTAAACAGTAAATTTTAATCAATTTCTTTGCTTACTTCTAGACAAGACTGTGGAAAGAACACGCTATGATACCTCCTTGGGATTACTCACCAAAAAATTTGTGGGGCTTTTGGAAAACTCTCCTCATGGTATTGTTGATCTCAATGTTGCCTCAGAAAAACTGGATGTCCAGAAAAGAAGAATATATGATATTACAAATGTTCTGGAAGGAATTGGTATCCTGGAGAAGAGGTCTAAAAACAACATTCAGTGGAGGTAATTAAAATAAACTACTCTTTATTTTTTCTTCAATGGAAGCAAATGATAGTGAGATTTGACTTGAGAAATTTTGGATCATAAGAGAGCTTGACATTAGTAAAGGCCTGGATGGTTAATACTGAAGCAATTTCCACATGTGTGACTTTCATACCTTATCTTTTCTTTAGGGGTGGACAAGTACCCAATCACAGTGATTCACAGTCTCACTTAAGGGCAGATCTATACAATTTGAAAGCTAAAGAAAATATGCTCGATGAACTTATACGGAATGCAGGTCAGTATCCAGTCATTGGTTTATGGGTTTAATTGCTACATTTACAGATATGGATGCTGTTAGCTCAAATACTGTGCTATTTTAATATGTGTATTTATCTAAAGACTGTCTGTTTCAATTCCAGAACATGAACTTTGCCAAATGAGTGAAGATAAGCGCTATGCTTACATCACCTATCAGGATTTAAGAAGTATACCATGTTATGCCAATGAAACTGTAATGGCTATTAAAGCTCCACCAGAAGCCAAACTGGAAGTTCCTCACCCAAGCGGGGTAAGAACAGTTTCAATGCTCGAGTTTTGACAAATCAACAATATTCAAGACGGCAATTGAATGATGTCTTGAACCATTTCTTATCACTTTTCTATATGAACCTTGAAGTTTTTAAGTTATTGCATTGTGTATAAATCGGTCCTCAAGGAGGTCTTCTCTGAACTTTTGTAACTGCAAGAAATGTTGGAAGTTCCATTCATGTGTTATATCTCTATCTCTCTGTTGCAGGGTGGAGGTTTGCAAATGTATATGAAGAGTTCTAATGGAGAAATTGAAGTGTTCCTTTGCCCTGATGATACACCTCCAAATGAAGCAGATGTTAAACCAACCACATCTCAGCTTGATGAACGTAAGCATCAAAGAGGAGGGAATGATTTTGATAAGACTTTCTTGTGCTGTTTGTTTTTGTTATTTTTTTATTCAATATCTATATTTTCTTTCAGTTGCAGTTGGTGAACATTATATTGATGTGCCTCAGCCAGCTACTATTCCCAACCAGTCATGTGCTGCTATGGATACACACGAAGACATTGTTTCCATTTTACCTGACACTAACCACATAGACCTGGAAGCTCTAGGCTTACTTATTAAGACTGAAATGAAAAGTGAGCCCATATCACAGGATGAGGGTCATAGCGAAGGTTTGTACTGCATAGGCCTTCTGGAAGAAAAAAAAACACACAAATAAAACCTATTTCCTGTTTTCTCATTTATATCATGGTGATTTCACAGGATCTTGCGATGGCAGCCTCAGGTTGCGAAATGCCCTCATCAGTGAATCTGATGATTTTGGTCCAATGGGTGGGAGGTATCAGCTCCAAACTGAAGATCAACATAGCAACATTGTTACTGGTAAGTTCTTTCTCCTTTCTTAAGTTATTAACTTGCATGCCACTTTGTGTGTACTCTACTGCATTTTTCAGAAGTGTATGTATCACTGTCCTTTTTTGTTGTTAATTTTTGGCATTTAAATAAGAAAAAACTTAAAAGCCTTAACATTTCAGATTACTGTAAGCTTCTGCTGTGTTTACTTTCCATTACATGTTTTATTCGTTATGTCTGTGTTTCGCTCTTTTATTCTTGTTCATTCACATTTTCAATTTACTGCTTTGCATTTCCCATATTGTTCATGCTTTACAATTAAAAGCCTTTGGCAGCTGACACTTAAGGTGGAATATTTGTAGCAGCTTTGAATAATTATTTTCTGGCTGTCTTCATTAATGTGCATGTAGCATGTATGTATCTTTGCGGTACAGACCATGTAAGAATGTGGAATAAACCAGTTAAGATTTATTCTGCTCTCATCTTGGATTTTAAGCTCAGTGAAGACGGCTTGTTTGCATGCGCTTCCGGTTTAGCTGAATTGTGTGATGGCTACGGTACTTTCAAAGGACGTAGCACCATGGAATTCAGCTTAATCTGTTGTTGCTCTCATCTGCCTCCGTGCCTTCTGCTGTGCTCACCATTTCTTAGCATTCGCGCACTAAGTTTTGCTTTGCTAATCGTTTTTGACTCTGTGGTCCTTCTTAACTGTGATTGTGTTCTGTTTATTAATGTGTTGCTTCTCTAACTCAGTGCTTTCCTCTGTGTTTTCAATGTGTCTATTTATCTTCTTTCATTAGGTGTCATTTTCGTCTTTTCTTTTGTTTCTTAGATGCAGACTCAGCTCTGAGCAGCAGCGAGCCATTCTTGTCTCTGGAACCACCTCTTACAGATTTCAACTTTAGCTTGGAGCCCTCAGAAGGTCTGACTGAAGTGTTTGATTTCCTTTTTTAAATAAGTAGCGATGGTACAAAAGCTTCACTATTTCAAGAGTTATACTTTGTATGTGAACTTAATGAAATAGTGCAATGATCCTTCCTTAATTTTTCCTTTCGTCTACATTTATCAACTGATCCTGTGGTAGGCAACCAACATCACACTCAAAAGATCTTTGAATGCATTAATCTATTTCCTTCTGAAATTCACTAAGCAGCTCAGCAATACTGTTTTGATCACATAAGATCCTCACTTTTTTTTAATTTTTTTGTTGTTTTAAGAGAATTACTGTGTAAGGACTGTCTATAGGTTGGTGCCTTGTGTTTTATACACATTTATCAATATATATTTGAATAGTTATATATACATACATATATATATATATATTTTTTGTGTGAATGAATGTATGCATGCAGATGAATATTTGTCTTCACCAATGACATTGAATGCAATGGTGTAGATATCTATGTGTGTACCTGTTAATTGTTATTTAAATTGTGTTAAATCTGTAATGAACTGAAAACTGCTATGATGATTCTCTCTTCATTGTGTCCTCATTGTCGCTCTTTTTGGATATTATGTGGGTTTTGTTATTTTCAGAGAGCAACTTTGGTCTGATTTGTGTATGCCATGTTCAGGAAATGATGAATGTGCATCACACTTTTCAAAGCCTTGATGAATTTTAGGCCAATTTACTTTTACCGTGATTTGTTACAATCAAATGAAGTACAATAAGTGTGGTTTTGTTGTGTGTGTTAACCAAGTGATGTGCTGAAAGTACAATTACTTTTCCTTGTATATTAAGAAACTGAAGGAAAGTCTTAGTGCCATTTCAAAAGCATTTTACCACTTTTAAGTGGACTATCTCATCCCGCTCGTATCCTTATTTCTTTTATTCCCTTTGCTTGCTATGAGAGTGATTGTGCTGAGATTGACTAACCCCAGATGTTCTCGAGAGAAGATTGACAGCATTTTTTGTGTTTAACTGTGTCTCATGGGATGTGGCAAATCATTTTATTTTCGAATGTATTCTCTTGATAAGTGCTTTGAAGATTTGTAAAAACGGTAGTCTTCCTACAATGTAATGCAGTTTCATTTTGGAATTGGTTGTTTTTCTCTATTCCTGGAAGCACTACAAGCTTGAACAAACTCGGAACAAATACTGAATTTTGGAACTTACTCTGTTGTCACAAGTTATGTCAATGACATACACTGTAAATCTGGTGTCTTGAATTTAATTTTTAATTTTTTTAACTTAATGTGTAGACCAAGAAAGCTTCAAATACCATGATTTGGTTGACACATCTCAAAACTCAACAGCTTTTCCAACCATATTTTGAATTCTTTTTCTTTTCCCTTTTTAAGCAAAGCATATCTTTGCCTAGTGCATTGCAAGTCTCATTCCCAAAAATTTAATTTTACTTGAACCGTTTCTATTTGTAATGTTAGACATAAAAGAGGGTTCAGTAACTTGTGAATGTAAATGGCAGTTTTCTGTTTTCTCTTTCTGTTTTGTTTGTTTCTTTTGTTTGTTGTTTTCCCTTTTCTTAAAAAATATTTGTCCAACACCATTTTTGCTGTAATTTACTGCCATTTCTTTCTTTGTTGTTGGTGAATCTTTTTGAAAGTTACCTGAAGCCCAGTTTTTTCCTTTGTGACACAGTACAATTAATCTTATCCCCCATTAATTTAGATTGTTATAATTATGAAGTTGATCATTTTAGATGTGCCCCTGATACCAGTGAATAGCGAGATCGTACTTCTTTTATAGGGGAATTTGGTGCAGCACAAATCTTTTAGATGTTGTGTGATTTTCCTTGTTTTCCATATTGTGCACTACGATTTCACATATCATGGGATTACTGTGTTTGTGTATATATTAGTTTAAGGTTAGATATACTTATGACTATGTAAGACAGCTTGTGCTATGTTCAACTTCTTGCACAGGTCATTATATTAAGTCCATTGTTGTCTTCTTTTTATTTTCTTGCATTTATGCAACTGGGCAGAGAGTTAAGTTGCATCAATTCAAGCAGATTTTTTGGGGGTATTAGCCCACAAGAGCTTTATTGTGCTTGCATAGTCAGACGTTTTCTTGTCAAATGTCTTCTGCTCAATGCAGCAAGAGAACATGAAGTCCATTATGTATTTCTTCGCTTTGTTATCATAAATTCATCATCCTCATTTTAAAGAACTTCCATTCTTGCTGTAGCTGTGTTCTGCTTGTCCTCTTGCTTGGGTTTTGAATCTGACAGTAATAGCTTTGAACTGTTCTGTTTGCAGCAGTTAAGATGATTTAAAGCTTCATCTTGTAACCAGTGGCTTAGAAGTAAGGAGGATCGTAACGTACTAGAAGCCTTGAACCAATTTGGTTAAAGAGGACAGCGGAGGTACCAAATGAATAATATACATTCCTCAGTTACTGTCGCCAGCCCCCCTCCCGCCCTCCCCCTGTCTCTCCCTCTCTTTCTTTCTTCAATTTTAGTGTCTGAAGGAAAGCTAATCCCCCTCTTCTTTTCTGCTTGAATGTCCAAATGCTTAATGTGAATGTGCACAAAGCTGTAGCAAGACTTCAAGACATTTTCCTAATATTACACAAGAGAAAAAAATGTCTATTTTGCTGCAACTTTGTCCAATATGTGGCTAGAAGGGCTCTCATCTTGCTATTGCTATGATCTGAACAGATTAAGCTCCTGTCAGCTGTCCTCTGCCTTTACCTGCCACAAGTATCAATTCACTGATTTTAAGTGCTTTTTAACAGTTTGTGTGACATTATGGTTTATTGTCTTCACTTGTATTTTAATGTTCAAATGTGTTTTATTGTGTGTCGTTCAGTCATTTCATCACATCCTCTTCAAAAATGTGTTCTCTCTTCTAAGATGAATTCTTGTTAAAGCAAAAGAAAATCTCTTTGATGATGAAAACTAAAATCAGTTTAAGCAAGCAGCCATCGAGGTTGATACAAACTACCTCACTTTTTCATTCATCCATTTCTTAACGAAATTTTTCAGTTTTGTTCCATTATTGCGACATTTCGATGATACAAGCTTGTGAAACTGAATGATTCACTTAAAATCGTTTTTGTTCACATATGAAAGTGTTTTTATGTCTGCATTCAGCGAGAGAAAGTTTCTTCAAGTACATACTTTTTCAACAGAGTCATACATTTGGACATTGGTATTGTTTGGCACAGTCCAGCACATGACATTGGTGTAAATCACTCTATTGTAAAATATTGTGACAGTTCTAGTCTGTGCAGCATCTATTTCGAACTAAACCTCATTTGTGCAATGTAAATAATGCTCTTTTTTAACATTTTTACCTCAGATTTGTTTTTCGGACCCAAAGTCCAGTTTTCCACGTAATTTTTATCTGTATTTTGTGCTATTTTCAGCAAGGACAGTGTATGTATGTATGTACGTCAGGGTTGACTCATCAACTTAAGAAACTTCATCAAAGCACTGAATTCATTAATTTATTATCTAAAACTGTTCTGTTTTGTAATGATTATGTATGTATTATGGTAAATCTACGAAGTAAATTTGAGTGCAACTGGTATAAGAGACGATGATTATGCTTTGCTCTTCCATCTTAACCATTTTATCGGAAAAAGCCAATCTCTCATTTACTAATGATTGTTCCAATGCCTGTATTCAGGGACGTTTTTCTTATCACAAATTTAATTTTGCATAGAATACATGAAATTTCTCATTCAAGAAAACTCATGGGGGCAAGCTACGTATCAACATGCTCAAAGTAGGCATATAAGTTACCAGTTTTTGAAAAAGTTCTTCTGGAGCTCAGTATCTGATTTCCATCCTGCAAAAAGAAATGAGATATATATTGTCTTTCTATACAGCTGATTGAAGCCTGTTCCCACCTAACTGAAAAGAAGTCTTAAATCATGGGTGAGGAAGTATCAGGTTGAAGAAGCACAAGCAGAGAACATTTAACACTTTAATTAACTATAGCCTTCAAATATAAATACTAAATACTTTGTAACAGCTCTTTGCTATTACTCCAATGAATAGCATATAAAAAGTACTCACTGACTACATGAGCAATATAGTCTATATACAGTAAAATCACTTTGCTAAGAATGCTACAAGACAAAAGCTCTTACAGAAGTAATGTTAAGACGTGTGCCTGTATCCTTTCTTTCTAAATAAATATGCATTTGTGAAAAAAAATATTCGTGAAGTACTTTGTATGCAAAGGAGGCGTTCTGCGGAACGATCCAGCTAACAAGGCGGCGAAGGCCTGTGCTTGCGAGCATTGCGTGAGGGAACGACCAGAAAACCGAGCCGTCAAGCTCGCAGCGCGCGGCAGCGTGCGGCTCAGTTCTTCCGGACGATCGCCCCTAATCGCCCCCAGTCATGTTCGCAGCCCGTTTGATCGTTTGCCCGGCGCGCGGCTCCCTGGCCAGGCGTCTTGCTCGCTTCCGGCTCGTTCTCTGGTCGGTTTCCACGCGCAAGGCTCGCAAGCAGGGGCGTTCGCCGGCCCGTTCTTTAGCTGAATCTGCTCCGCTGACATCCTCCTGAACGGTAAGTACCCTGCTGCATCTGAAAACACTCCAGTACAGAATCGAGGTAATTGACATCTTGTTACAAGCGGTGCGTCGAGGTATAAACTACTGTGATTGTCAGCCTTGGGCCAATTTGGTACAGAAAAACTTAGTGAGATGAGCTATAACAAATTCAAGTTCAATGTCGCAACAAAAGTTTCTTAAGACAAAAAGTAAATAAAATGGAATGTTATAGCACTAAATGCTATTGGAGTTCTTTACCGTACCAATGCCAATTATCAACATAAAACGTCACAGCTTGTAATGCAAAATAAATGTCAAAGACCAAAAAAATTTCCCTTTCAAAATATCTTAGACTACATGAACTAGATTTCTAGGACTTCACCTCTTTTGGTGAATCAGAGTTGGTACAAGATCAAGGCTCTCAAATTCCCTTTAATTTCCATCACAAAATTATTTACTTTAAGGAAAACATGTGATACTAGAAAGTCCACAGTTCAAAAGTATACAAAAAGAGAAAATTTCAGGATGCGACAGGCTTCAAAATTTCCTGACAGCGCTAGTTTCCCAGACAACTTGAAAATCTCTGACATTTCCCTGATTTTTTCTTAATTGTAACAGCCCAGTGGATGTATTATGCTGAAATGCAGAGAAAAGCTGAACAGACCTTTAAAGAAACATGTTCTTCACCCTCAATTTGTTAACATCAATGCAATCTTCATTTATTCTATAACAGAAAAGTAACAGAAACGGAATACAGGAATCACCAATGTAACATCTTAATACTGTTCCTTCCTTAACACTTTAGACTCAAAACTTTTAGCTGCACCGTAAAAGAAATACCTGCTGAATCACTGGGAATACGCCTTCAATATGCCTCTCATAAATGCGAACACAACAGTTTTCACCACCCCCCATTTCACTGTGATCCTTGAACTACAAAACTTATTTCACATACTCTCATCTTATCTTTTCAAGAGTGAGGAAAATTGCTGTAAGCCAGAGTTTCTAGCAAAAATAGAATAAGCAAGGAAGGTTGAGCTCATTTATCAAGGAAGTTTTCTTTAAAATGAAAAGTTTTATGAAACTCAACAATTTACACTTGAAATATATTTGATTCAATCACTAATCCTAAAAGCACCCTGTGTTAAAAGAGAAGATCAAACCCACCACTCTTATCTCGATTGGTCCCCTTCAAAATTAACTTGAAACGGAACTAGATAATAATCAGATATAAAGAAATACAAATGACACAACAATCAGGCAAGTTAATTTTTAAAAAAATGTGCACTGACAATGGCAATGTGTAGCCAAACTATAAAATAGAATAACAGTAAACAATAACAACAAAATGCAACTAATTAGTTAAGATAAACATCACAAAGTGCCCACAGAGCAGACCATTATCTGTGCATGAAAAGGACACATAGACTGATCAAAATTTATGAGACCACATAAAAGGTATAAAAATTGATACTATGCTAACCATAAATGGGTTCCTCTGCCTTTCCTTGTCTGATTGCACATGAGGAGAGAAAAGCACCATATCTAAACAGCTACATGTTAATCTACACGTGCTTTAAATAAAAAGGAAAAGGATAACAGTTTTACAAAGTAACCCTAACATCTCCATTAAAAAAGTGAAAACACTCAGAGATATAAGAAAATACAAAGATCTCAGATTCTCATGCATCTGTGGAAAGTTTATGTTCTTCGTATTCTTATAATTCATTCTAAAAAACGCTCTTAAGACTACAAGCAAGGAACAGTTTGCAAAGAACAAAGGATCCGTAAAACTGACTACATAAGTGTTCAAATACACCAAATCTTAAATTTTCTTATAACAGAGGACAAAACCAATATAACATGAAACTCTTTTCCTCTAAGTGATCTATGAATTTGTGATGTCAATTTGGACGGAGTACAGCACATCATATGGATTTCAAATCATTGTAGAGTTAGGATATGGACCAGAACCAAATCATCTCGCCTTTTTCCTGACTTATTCACATGAGAAAATGTATAGGGAAAATTTTTGGAGGAGTGATGTAAATCCTCATAAATTGAAACTGACCACGACTTGGTCAATAGCAGATGGTTTTGAAAGAAAAATATCTGGCATAGTATTTTTCTCAGGGATGTTGGTCCTCTGATAATAATTTAAAAAATTTGAATGATATTCAAGATTGCTGTGGTTCTGAACCAAACCTTACAATCGAAATGGAAATATTTGACTAAAGTACCTTCTTTCAAGAAAAAAAATAAAAATAAAAAAATCTTCTTGATTTTGCCACTTCATTGCAAATTGTACAATAAAACTTACGTGAAATAGTCTTCTATGGAAAAGAACGATATGACTCAGATGAAACTGAATAATATTTCAAAGGTTATGCATCATGGTCAAAAATTAACCCATCCATATTGTTAGTCATCAAAACTATGCCTGTTCTCAGTTCAGATATGTCGCTTAGCACCATGATTGCATTTGAAAGGAAAATAGATTGCAAAATTTGTCACAAAACACTTTAAAACAAAACCATTTGAAGCGGCTCATTTTGCTGCTGCTTAGAAAGCCAAAGAAGTATTTTAAAAGTTGATACAATCATTTTTTCATTTTTGTACAGCAGCTGTGTAAGCCTCCATATTCACACAATTCTTAAACGTGAGGTGATTGAAATAACATAAAGAGAATGCTAAAATATCCCAATGTGGCATATGAACATTGATTAAGGTCTAACAGGTACTCTTTCACTTGTACTCGCCTGCTGCTTTTTGAACAGCTGTGGGGATTGATTCTTGAGTGCGAGATTGCAATGAACGACCCAATAGTTCAGGACATGCCTTTTCTCCAGATTGTATAGCATCCAATTCCACAAGAAGATCGTAATTTATCCTTTCTGACACAAGAGAATCTTGCCTGCAATTAATGAAAACTATTCATCAAGAAAGATACAAACAGGACAGACAAAAAATGGAAACAAGGTAAGAAACAAACTGAAAATCCAGGGCACTCAAAAATTCAACGCAAAAGGCTACAACAGACTTCCAAACGACGTGTAATTTTTAAACACCGATGTAGCAAGTGTATTTTGTGCATGATTTGCAATGTTAAAAATTGAACCCCATTGCAGATGTTGGATGGCCGAAGACCATCTGTGGAGGCCGTCAAAAATTTTTTAAATTCTTTTTAAACCCTTGTCAAGCAACACAGCAAATTATGGACAAAATACACATGCTCCAGGAGTGTTTAAATAAGCAAGTGTTTAAATAAGCACAGGCGTTCCAAAATTCAGGTCTTTTTTATAGTAGCGTTCAATTGTTAAGTACCTTGGTTTAACAGTGTACTTACTTATAATCTTTGTGGTTGCGGACAAAAGCTCTCATCCAGGCTGCAAGGGTTAGAAGCTGGCCAGATGCTCTTCTCTGGATCAATTTCAAGTATTGCTGTATAGAGCAGTGGGTATCTGCATCTACTTCCATTCCACTCAAATAGCTATTAATAAGTGGGATAAGTCCAGGAAACTCCCCAGGCTGTTTAAAATACAACAAAAGATAACAGTAAGTACGACAGCAATCAACAGAAAACAAAGTAATTAATAATTAAACCTTATCATCAATTTCTGTCACCTTTCCATTGATTATTTCATCAATCGTCATCAAAGTGTAGCAGTCTGTTTCAGTTTTACTCTCAGAGTTTGACTGGCAGCATGCAGTACAAGCTGGTGGAGAGCTGAATGTTGTTATGTTTTTCCTAAACCAAAATTTTTCAGTTTTGGCAGCATCTTTTTTCTGAGCTTTCTGCATGTTCTCATCCACCTATGGGGTTTGGAAAGAATACTGTGTTAGACAAAAGTCTCAGAAGAAACAGTCAAAATAATTTTCATGACATGAACTCACCTTGCTTATTGGAATAATTAAGTTTATGCGATACGATAGAATTACCCGTGTCAGTAGCACGACAAAGCAAACTATGGCAGCATTCTCAAAGTCTGTGATTTGAACCTCACATGGTCTAAATTCAACCCTCCAGCCAATGGATGAATTTGGTGGTGGAGGCTTGAATCTCATAGTTTGCCAATTTGTTGATTGAATGTTCTATGAAGGAAAAAGCAGTGAATGAGTAATAAGCAATCAATTCTTATATTCAGTCCAGTATTTCACAATCATTAATTTATAACAAACTAACTTCAAAATGATCAGTGTCTTCTGCATCATTCTGATGAACCTTTTCACTAAAAAGGGAAACTGAATCCCTGATAAATAAGTGAGCAATGTGCTGTGCCAGTAAGTGATCAATATCTGCTTTGCGGAGTTCATCATATATAGCCTGATCATAAACCACGGGTACATCATTATACCTGAAGAGTAAACAGCAGTGAATAGCTATGACAGGCAGACTTGTTGAGAATATCATATTTTATAAAGAATCAAAGTATATGAACTAACTTTTCTCCTTGCTCAGACAGGTATGAGTCAATAGAATCATATCTAGACTTTGGTATAACAAATTTATTATTTTTAAGAGGCTCTAAACCTCTCTCCTCTTTAGTTCGACAATCTACCGAACCTGATATGACATTCCATCTGCAATCCACATCTGTCAGATGCCCACGATGAATAGGTGAGGCAGCAGTTAAAGCCAGCTGTAAAAAGAGGGAACCAGGATGAAGTAACATGAAGTAGGGCTCCTTACTGGACAAGCAACCACATTAACCATTAGACCAGTATTATTTACAACCCAGTTCACAACCCATGATTGGAAATGAATACCCTATGCTCTTACCATTATTGGGCAGAGAGGAGTGAGCTGATCATAAAGTGTTCGGGCTTCATCAATGTTGCAAGCCTAGTTGTAAAAAAAGAAATGAGCCAGCACAAGTATCAAGCAACATTCAACAGGGCTAAAAGAAAATGTCATATTCAAATTTAATGAGTTACAAGATTGAGAATTTTGAAGTGAGATGAAATTGTGATGATCCCTTACCTGAAATGTAAGCTGAAGACAGCAACAGCCCATACCAAATCCCATTGCATCCATATAAACATGGTCAGGCTTGGCAGCAGAGACTGCTTCAGGATGTTCAGGTGGAGCTTGAATGAACTTCTCAATATAGGGGGAAGGAGTCTTCAGATCCTTAAAAACTGAAAAAATGACAACATCTTAGCTCATAATAAAATTGGAGAACTCTTCAGAGGAAAAATAATACTTATAAAAAAATTTCTGAGTCAATGGCAAAATTCTTTTTGCAAAAATAGAGTGTGAAATACTATGGTAATACACAAGGTCGTTCAAAAATTGAAAATTAGAGTTAAATGTTTCTGTGCCAGGAAAGAAGAAAGCTGCAGTCTAGGCAATCAAAAGTGATAAGTTCACATACTAGGTAAATTTATGGCAACTTTTTCACCACGTCTCAATCGAATGTTACGAGATAGAGTCCTAAAACGAGGGTGTCCTGGGAAGATGCACTGGTCAGGGAAAAAAAGGGACAAAGTTGTTCCCTCAGTAGGTGTCACTTTGGTTGGCGGATCAGTGAAACCTGGGCAGCCCAGCCTGAGGGAAAAAAGAACTACATTAAAATTGAAGACATTGAAAGAGTCACCTATAGCCAAAATCTAAAAAATGTAATCAATGTTTTTCAAATGGATGATAGTAACTTGTCATAAAAATATCTTCTCATACCTAGGAAAGCTTGTAAGAGACATCAAAGATTCTCCTGGCTGAAGAAGCTGCTGCACCTCTTCCCTTCTGAGTTTCATATTAGCTTCAACCACATTATAGTGAGCAAGCAGGCCTCCGTAAGGTCTCCCTGGTGTGCCCTCGATCATGTAAGCTCCATACTCAGGACGCCACAATGATTTGACGTTCCTACGATTAACACATCAAAGTGGATTAAATTGAGGGACTTACAACGGGAGGTTTTAAAATTTATTGTTAACTGACTTACTCAGGGTCCTTCTGTTCTTTTTCATTCAGGATGTGCAGAATTTCAGCTGCTCTAAGGCTTGTTCGGGCAATTTTATTTTCGTGATCAAATTTCACAATGATGTACTCTACCTGAGAATGATTGAAACAAAAAGCATATGATTAAAAATTGAGAAAATTTGTAGCAGTGTCCAGTTGTGCAATCAACAAACAGCAGAAAGGACACCATCAGCTAGACACACACAGCACCCAAGATTCATGAACTATTAATGAACTTCGTCAATGTCATGGAAAGATGAACTAATGGCTAAACGGACGGGAAACTTCATATTCAAAGAAAAGAAATGACAAGTACATTGAGTCGGGATAAAATCTATCTCTAGCAATGGTCAACTTTGAAAAGTAACTTACTTCGTCACCCCATTTCAGGACATCTCCTTGACGATTTTTCAAACGGTGGTATAGGTTGATGAATTGTTTGATTCCGTGTCTGCGAACATGGTCAGCTAGGTCCTTGGTCTCTTCCCAGCTCAAAGGGCTGCCTTCTGACAGCAGACCCATGACCAGACCAGACGACAACTGCAACCTGCGCTGCACGAATGTCTACTGAATGGTTCTTGTAGTGCTAGGCAGTGCTAGGCGTGGCACAGGATTTACGTTCGCGACGAATATCAACGATTCGTCGCTAAGGCAAACGGTAGGTTCAGCAGGATTGCATAAGCAAGCACAAGCAATAGGGAAAAAGACAGGTTAAGAAGCGAGCGGGGCGCATGGGGAGACATTAGCAGGATGAATGACTGTGTGAGGAGGGGAAGGAGGAGAGGAAAGGAAGGGAAGAGGTCGGAGGTCGGAAGAGGTGGGGAGCAGTGAGTCTGCACCGCAGCGCGAGTTTTGACTTGTGGCGCTGCTGTCAGCGAAGTTCCTTTCATGACTAATTAATGCATGAGGATCAGCTTGAAGTTCTAGCGTGAATAGCGATGACATCAACGAGCAGAGCTATAATAGCGCGCCGCGCCGCAGCTCTTGCTTGGCTCTCGACGACTCGCGACGGCGGGCAAACCGGCAGAACAAGCTGGTCAAAAAGATGTCAGAATGATATCCACTGAAGTAGGGAAGACGTCTAAATGCCGTCGAGGACTTTGATGACCAGTATTTACCTAGCCAGCGTAATGCGAAGTGTTAATCGAAACGAAATCAAAAAGAGACAAAATCAGCATCGAAACAATACCGCAAGGCAAAATCGATATCCCAGTCGAGACGACGTCGATGCGAAGTCGTTTCGACATCATTTCGATCACCCATTTCTCACTGCGGGTAATATCGAAATGACATAGTTTCGACATCATTCACACGTTATCATAATGAGACGAGAAATAACTAACAAATCTCACTAAATATTCTCTTTGTTACTTTTTATAATTTTAATTTTAAACGATTTGACTTTTTTTTCAAGAGACTGGAAGTACATATCATCCCAGGCAGGATAATCATAGCTGTGTGCTGTGTCCCAAGGAGTGAGGGCCAAAAATAAGATCACTTCCAACCGTGACTTGCATTCTTCATCACGAGCATTCACAATATCTCTCGGGCCTGGGCCTAGTCTGGCAACAATTGTGATAACCCACATAGTCATTGCCGCGCAGCAATAGCCCACCGTAGCCATAGCCATGGCCTGACCCTGACCCCTCATCCTTTATGCCTCCAAACTCAGTGTTCCAGTCGCCGCAAAAAGATCACTTATCCCTCCAACACCACCCTCCTCTCCCTTCCTTAAATATCAGGAATGTTCTCCCTTTACATTTCTTTTGCTTTCCTTCCGAATTTTTGTCGGGGCTTGGGCTTATGTCTGCAGGGCTATTCCGGAGCCCGTTGTGTTCGTTGCTCCGAACGTGGCGAACATTAAACCTCTCTCTCTCCTTTACAGCGTTTCCCTGAAGCCCCTCTCTTTCGATCTCCGTTGTCTCCGTCACGCAGAGCGAACAGAACGGGCTCCGGAATAGCCCAGCGGCTCAAGCATTTGGTAGTATTAGTCGAAATTATTCGAGGGAATTCCCTTGCACGCCATTTAGACGTGTTGTGAATCTTCCTGTTTCGATTGGGGAATGCATCCTCTGCCTTAAATGGAAAAGGAACTCTTGGTAATGTATTTACTTTTTATTATGAGGTTTTCAACATTCTGAAACTATGAAAACCTCATAAACAGACCAATCTCAGATCAAAAGTTCAAAAAGCGCGCTCATACTCCCTCCATCGATTCGTCGCGTCGGTTTCGACCGATCGAAATGCAGACGAGCAGCCGCGAGCAGCGCTTGCTGTTGTTGTTGCGGTTGTGGTTGTTTTTGTTGCTGCTCGTCGCTGTTCTGTTGTTGAAGGATCAAAGGGGTTGTGTTTTTGTCGAGGTGCTGTGTGATTAGGCTCAAAGTTTCCATTGATCGTCTCTAATCGAATTTAAGTTGCAGTTTAGCAGTAGACAGTATTCTGATCAGTTGGACAGTTTGTCTAGGTACTCTTTGCATTGTGCATTGTTATAAAGCAAGCATTATTCGTGTGAATTGTCGAGGGAGGGGCTTGTAACCACACTTGTGTCAAAAGTCCTTTGATTTGGCGGCATTTCTTCTCTTCATCCTAGAGCTATCAGGTCAGTAACATTATTAATATATTTTGTATCTGAGAACCATCTTTAGAAAGCATATTTCGGGCAAACCTTCTTGATGTCACATGTAAACAAGTTTTTGGGGTTAGCTTCCTGTATCATTACTCCTTTCCTGTAAACGTTGGTAGCTGCGAGTAAGTTACCAGAGTGCAGAGTGCGTATCCCTGTAATCTTTAATTGTTTATTTAGTCTGATTTTAATCATGCTTGAAGAAATTTCTCATTTAAGTAATCACACTTTTCTATTTTCTGTACATTTTCTGAAACTTGACATAGCGACAATACTTATTGTTTTTCTTCTGACTTGTACTTAGACTTCACTTCTTCTGGTCATATTTTTTGAATTTATCCGATGCTTTGAACAGAATATATTAGTTAACATTTTGTGAAGTACTTTGTTTAGCTTATTGTTGAAGAACTATTAAAAAAAAATTGCAATTCAATAACCCAGTAAACATTTTGCATTTTGGCTTGGAGTGTTTACATTTTAAATATTCTCTGATAGTATTGAGAGCTTGATTGAGAGTCGGTTTTGCAAGTTAAAAAATCGTCAGTGCATAAGTATCTTTCTGAACGCTCCAACGTAATGGATCTCTTTGAGCTTGTTGTTTCTTAATTGGGCTTGAAATTTTAGATATTTACGGTCCGTAGTGTTAAAATAATCCCGATTTCAAAATTCAATGACGAATTGTCGAAATGAATCTTGCAAAAGTGACAAACTTTCTTCTCTGTTATGTAATGTATGTAATTCAAATGTGCAAAGATATCAGATTTCAAATTTTCAACTAAATAATTTGTGGATTAAATGTAAATACACATGATTTTCTTTTAATCTTTGCAGCTTTTATGAACTTGTTTTCAAATATACCAAAACGTTGTTATTTTTTAAAATCATTGCCCCTGCTGTTTTTGAGGGTATTAGTAATGATTTGACCCAAAATCATAGGTTTGCAGGAAATCTTTTAATTCTTTCTGATGTGACTATTGAATGGTTAAAAGATATTGTGGAAAATGCCTGTTCTTTCCTCCCTTTATTTATCATCAATTAACTTGTGGGAGCGTCAGTTCCATGTTGGTGCTCTTGAAATATTTCAACAATCAATGTTACCGTCCAACTATCTCAATCGGCTGCCGCCAAACCGAGCCACGCCGAGCCGAGCCGAAACCGATTCGTGCGATTCGTGCTGAGCAGGGCAGCTTACTGGTAATTCACGCAATTGCCAACAATTGGATTGAATAATAGGGGGCCAGGGCTGGCTGCTGCGTTATTGGGCGGGAGAGGGGACTCGCTTCCCTCTCCATCTCTCTGTCCACTCTCTCTCTCTCTCTGTCCACTCTCTCTCTCTCTCTCTGTCCACTCTCTCTCTCTCTCTGTCCACTCTCTCTCTCTCTCTGTCCACTCTCTCTCTCTGTCCACTCTCTCTCTCTCTCTGTCCACTCTCTCTCTCTCTCTGTCCACTCTCTCTCTCTCTCTGT